>CM056377.1:72758070-72833194 GCA_029718625.1 Synaphobranchus kaupii | reverse complement strand
TCGTGCATTTGGGTTCAGTCCGCTGTCTGGGTCATAACGATGTACATCTGAATAAAATATCAAAGCTGGTTTACCAACTTCATTTGCTACCAAACTGTCTGAAACAGCTTCAAATTCCAGCTCGCGCTGCTGGGAGAAAAAGATGCGGCTCGGGTAGCTCGAAAGAATCTAACAAACGAACGGTCGCCTACTGTATTAACCGGAAGTACCAAAAACTCGCGACTCCGACTCCTCAAACCGAACGGTACGGAACGAGCCGACTCAGAAAAAAGAGCCAAACTGCTCATCACTACTGTGTTCAGTTTGGCGTTGTGAAACTCAGCCAGTTTCTGGAGTACCAATCCCGTGGCTTAGTATATTTTAGCCAAAGTGGTTTTGTACTTGATTGCAGAGATTTATGCAAAACCGTCGTCAATTTGGTGTATTTCTTTGACTGATAGCACAATAGGCCTATCTGAAGTGGGAAAAACTCTCATCGACCCACCTCCACTTTGAGTATAATTTGCTCTCCATTGGGTTTTAAAACTGTCTGTCAAATATTCCAACCAATAGCCAAGACTCTTATCTTTCAGACAAGCCCTCATTCAACACAAAGCCCTCGTAAGTCAAGTAAATACAGCCCCGCGTAAGAGGAGGAGGCAACCAAGCGTAATTATCGAACCAAGATGGCGCAGTGTTTTTACCTTGTAGTATAGCTCGCTACATTCCGTTTAGCAAAGCACAATTCATAAGGTAACTGCTGCTGTTTATCTTTTTACTTTACAGTCTCTTTCATACAGTTTTTGGTTAGTTATGTCTAGGTTATTCAGGAGTTTCTCCGTGCAGCAGGTCCTAGCCCATATATGGTGTTGCGGTCTCAGTGACGCTGAGTGGTGTAAGGTAACAGATTTTTTTTTTTTTGCTGGTACACCAGTGCGAATTCACTGTTATGTATAAAACGAATCCCTCTGAATTAAATGAATATAGATAACATTACTATATTGTAACAATGGCAAGCTAGCCAGAAAAATTACACAGAGCAGCTTGCTATCTATGTGTCTGAAACGAGCTGTTCCTAGTTTCTTTTGAATTAAATGGGGTCTGAAGGGTTTGTTTTGTTCCACATGAGTAAATTGTTCTGTATGCAGTACAGCAGGCTGTGCAGGTAAACGAATGAGCAATTTATGCATGACGTAACATGAGGGAGAGATAACATGAGGATGAGTTTGTTGTTGTTGATTATTATGCAGGGGTTTATTTTATCTAGGGTGGACATTTGATTTTATATCTCATTTGCATATACCTGGACTCATTTCTGGCTAATGGGGTTCTGGTGGAATACAAGATTCACTGTGCTGCTACATGGGTTTGGAGAGATTTTTGGGGACCACAGGTAGGCTAGTTAGTTGTGTAATATGAAACACACTTTTAGTGCCAATTATCAAATTTTATTGTAAAACTAAAATAAATCATATTGAGACTTTTCTGGAACCTTGCCATTTTGCACAATTTGGCACAATTTGTGCCAACTTTGGTAACCAAAATGGTTCACCTGAAAAAAGAATTTGAATGGTGTTTGAGATATTGACACCCATATTTTTAGCAGAGATAGGCAGCATATTGAGGAATCACAAACAGGAGTTATTTCCTCCATAGCTCGTGTAGCTCATCAGGTAAAAAATTTAAAATTTGAATGTAGGTACCCGTTTTTTGTACATAAATTGTTGTAGTTAAGTGAGCAAAAAGTGTATGTATATGAATTATGACTACTTAGTCATAATAGTGCAGTTCTCTGTTTTAATAAAAGCTATGAACCATATTTGTAGCCTTTACAGTTTTTGAGATAAATAGCTTTGTTGGTAACTAGTGAAAACAGGCGAAAATTTGTATTATTTTAAAAGGATTAAAAAAAACAGAAACATTTTTGGAAAACGGAACTTGCCTTTTTAAAAAACGGAATCCTAGGATTTTTAATCATGGTCCCCATTGTATTCTGATCCTGAAATAGCAGTTGAAGATGTATGGTCGGCACTCTGCAGCAAATCAAAGGCTGGCAGGGGGGAAAAAACTTTAGGTAAGTAATCTTTGGGTGGGGCTGCTGGATAGCTCATCCAGTTAAAGCGCTTGTCCTAATGCATGGATGGACCCACCATCTGGGAATGAATCCTGACCTTCCCAGTGCCAAATGTGACTGTTAGCCCTGCAGACAATTCAATCAGCAGTAGAATCACCCAGGGTTAGGGAGTAATCAGTCGGACCGGATTTTGTATTTGTTATTGGTCGAATGGGCGCCTGCAGTGCACATGGTGTGTTTTCTTCCAACCCTTTCACGGAGAGTGTGTGTTTGTCTGCATTTCTCCTGCATTAAGATGTGGAAACTGCAGCATGACCGTGACTGCATATCATAACCGTTGTGCATTCCAAATTGGGGATAAAACGGGGGAAAAAGGCATATAATATTGAGCTTTGGGGAACATTCACCCATAGTCAAAATGGCTATTCTGTGCATGTGTCGCCTGTTTGTCCTCTGGTTCAGTGACCCTCTTTATCAGTCGGAGGTCAGAGAGGAGCAGAGCAGCGTTATCAGCACAAATATCACAATACTACCACATACTTCATACGTCAAACGCATAAGCACGTTCGCATAGTCTTCTAGTTAGATAAAATACTCGCAATATGTATTTGACTTCAGCATAACCTGTGTGTGCCCCCAGTGTGACCCCTGTGTACCCGTGTGATGGCCACACGTGGCAGGCAGGGACAGCAGCAGCAGCAGGGTCCGGTGCTGATCCTGAGAGTGTTTTTCCCACAGCGCTTCAGAAACTCTTCATCTCCCCCACACTCCTCCACCATCATGATCAGGAACTTATACACTACGATTGCGAAGTACCTGCACACAGACAGTGAGAAGAACTTACACCACTGCAAAAACACTACCATTGCAAAATACCTAGAGAGAGAGAGAACTTAAGACACCACTGCACAGAGATGTATGACATTCATTATTTTAATCTTATAAAAATTAAAACTGTCAGATGGGCCAGTTGAAGTGGGGGAAAATAAACCCTGTGGGTTGTGATTCAGTTTCAAAATAAAATGTGTGTCCTCTATTCACATTTTCATTGATTAGATGGTAGACAGTGATCCCCAACCCTGTTCATAGAGATCTACAATCCTGTAGGTTTTTATTTTCCACTCTAATTTGGCATAATTGATTCTACTAATTAGCTACTAATCTCTAGCTGTTGAATGAGGTGTGCTTTGTTAGGGTTGGAATGAAAACCTACAGGATGGTAGATGACCAGCAACAGGGTTGGGAACCACCGGCATACAGTATGCTGATTTCCCAATAAAAAATTGAAGCAAAGATTAATGAGACATTGTCGTCTAGGACTGTGACGATTATCGAGCGTAGCGTTAGTTCAGGCAGGTCACGAGAGTGAAACCTGGCTAAGGGTGAATCAGCTGACGGCTCATCTGAGTAGTGACCTATCACGGTCCATTCACATAACAAGGTGGTCTATTTAAACTGCCTCGCCTTACCATGGTGGTTCCTCTGCCTGCACGCCCGCTGCACATTGCCAGTAAAAAAAAACCCTCCTCCACCCCAGCTTCATCCTCATCAGTTCCCCTATGCGCACAGGCACTGGCCTATATCGCTCCTGCATGGCTCACCAACATTTTCAAGTGCCTACTGATTCTTTTTTTTTTTCTCTCTCCTTCCCACTTCGGCAACTGCCAGGGAGCGGTAGTTATAGATTAACGAACATCGTTCTCCAGAAGCAGCTGGTCAGCTCCAGCTCCACGCCCTGTCCCCAGCTGATGATACCACCTGCGGCCTTCAAATCCGTCTCCCGTCATCAGCTCATTATATATCGACATTTTCATTTATGTTCTGTCTTGTCATTTTAGTATTCTGTAATCAGCTATTCAGTTAACCGTGCCAGCCAGCGCAGATGGACTCCCCCCTCAGAGCCAGGTTCTGCCCAAGGTTTCTTCCTGCTAACAGCAGGGAGTTTTCCTTGCCACTGTCACCCTAGGCATGCTCTACGGGGGTTTAGGCCCGGTTCCTTGTAAATTGTTTGTGATCATGACACTTAAATGTGCCATATAACTGATTGAATGGAATCTGTTAAAAAAAATTTTTTTTTAAAAACACATTCACAGTGCTGCCGGATCTGTTCTAAGCGTAACCCTATTGGGGGTTGTTGCTGCTCTGCCTCCTCACTGCCATAATCCATGCTTGCTTGCGTGGATTGGCTGGGAGGGCTTTTTGAACAGAATAATACCGCCAAACCTAAAAATGTATTGTTTTAAGAATGTCAATAAAGCATTTTTACTTGAACAACAGTGGTCCTGACTGAAATGAAATTTCAGCTGACAATTATTTGTCACACAAATAATTGTGATTAACGATTTAATTGTCTTTTTTTGTTACTAACTATTATTAGCCTATAAGCCAAATTATTATTGCTCCGATGACAACCACACCATTAAGGAAGATCTTTTTTTTTTGAAAATAAACATGAACATACTTAACTTATTCAATGCCAGAGTGTTCTGGAAAACTAAGCCTCTGCAGTGCCAAGCCAATATGGCTGCCGACATTCAAAATTTTAGATTGATCCTGTCAATGTGCAAACTTCTATTAATACACATTATTTTACCTATTGAACTGAATTTTTTGTTAATGAGGATAGAAAACCTTCTGGTTCAGTTCGACTATTACAACAACGTCAAACAATATTGATGGAAATATAAATTATTTATTTTCATTGCTTCTGAGTTTGGTTAACATGACTCTTACAGTTGGTGATGTGTAGTAATACTGGAAGCAGTTTTCCATAAACATCAGCTCTTGCATAACTATAGACAGGGCTTGACATTAACTTTTTGATCCACTTGTCCTTCGGATGAGACATTGTCGTCCGGCTCAGACTTTTTACTTGTCCGGAGGCTAAACTTACTTGTCCAACAACAATAAAGGGCCTATTAAAAAAATAAATAAAAACCAATAGAGTTTTGGACAATTCTTCTGATTTATTAGGTTATTAACAACACATTTTATTACACAATGCCCGTACGTGTGCGTGCGTTTGCACCGTACACAAGCCTTGTTCGACGCGTAGCAGTTGGAAAGTTAGATTCTGTAGATTGAACCATGTAGATTTGTAAATCGAGGCGAAGGGCTGCTCTTCTTTGGCTTCTTTGGCTACATAATAAGCAGAGTATATTTATATAGGCCATTTTCACCAACATATTTTCCTCCATCCTGTGAGGACAGGTGATGGTGGGGCAATCAGGTCCCCTTCTGTCTGATTCTAGCAGCAGCTTCAGTAAACTGGTGTTGCTTGTCCCCCTGTCAAATTTTGCAAGATTTTATTGATAACATATAAAGCCCTTCACGGTGTAGCCCCTTCTTATATCTCCAAGCTTTTTATCCCTTACCAGCAGTGCAGCCTTGGGTCCAATGGCAGAGCTCTACTCACTGTTCCAAAGTTTAGGTTGAAATCCAAAGGTGATGTGGCTTTTGCTGTCAGGGCCCCTAGAATCTGGAACAGCCTTCCAGACACAATGGCCATCTCATCTTTTAAATCCCAATCGAAAACTCACTTTTATGGACTTGCTTTTAACTGATTATTTTTATATACATTGAGCCTTTTATTACATTTAATTGTATTTTACTACTTTGTATTATATTTAATTATATTTATTTTTATTTGTTTCTTGCATTTCATCTTGTTGTTTTTTGTTCTTTTATTTTGTACAGCACTTTATAATCCAGTGTTTAAAAAAGTGCTATATAAATAAAGGTGTTAATAGGCTACTATTATTATTTGCATTGTTGGTCAACTTTGGAGCTTAACAGCCATATGCTTCAAATAAAGAAGCATTTAGGCAAAAAATATGCCAAATATTTCACTAATCTTAAGGTTTTCTTTTTGTTTTTAGTCAATGCACAAATAAAGATTCTCTCCCCCATTTCTGAAATAACTCCCGAATCCAATCCCCCAACCTAATGATTTGTGCGTTAACGTTACCCAATATAACGTGTGCTCTCTCGTTGAGACTGCAATAATGTGACAAAGTTGGAATGATAATAATTGCCGACCTAACATTAGCACTTACCTACACAACTTTTGTGAACTGCCTGAATGTCAGCCAGGATAATTAACGTTAGCTTGCTAACTTAGACTTCACACACAGTCACGGTTTATTTCAATTTCAGCTGATCATCATTACACAGGAGGATACGTTTGTTAACTTTTTAAGTGCACTTATATGTCTGCAGTATCAGGCGAATCGCGGAAGCTTGTTCGTTTCACCTCGTAAACTAATCTGGAGCCAGCTGCTTTCTCAGGGGCTTGTCTTGGGCTTGGTTAGGTTTTGGAGGCTGCTTGTTTCGATTTCCAGTCAATCAACGAGCTTCACAATTTGGAACTAAAATTACTTGCGCCGCAAAAACTCCCAATCATTGAACCTAGTGATATTCACGTAATGAAGAGAATGTGAGTTTTCAGTGCGACACTGCAACACTTTCTGATCAGAGACGAAATTACTAACATTATTCGTTTTTTTACTTGTCCATTCGGGCAAGTTAAGCTGTATTATGCTTGTCCGGCCACTTTTTTTACTTGTCCCAGACAAGCGGACAAGCGTGAATGTCGAGCCCTGCTATAGATATGTAAAAATTAACATAAACATAATCACTGGTCATTTGTATAGATATGTACAAATGAACTGTCCACATGACTTACTGTATTAATCAATTCAAACAGAAAGTTATCCTAAAATCTGTGGTGTGAGGGACAAATTAAAAATGAAACCAACAAAATGATGGTCACTGGAACAGATATGTGAAATAACTGGACAGAAGTGGAAATCAGAGAATTATTAAATATAAGTTGGGAAAGGGATATTATAAGACTCATTGATGGTAGGCTACTGTCCGTGACTCCAACATTTACCAGACGATAGTGGAACGACTGAAAGCTAGGGGATTAAGGCAAACAAAACAAAACAGCAAGTTTTGTAACGCCAATTGTGTTAGAGCAGAGCCTTCGCTATGCCAATTTGGTTTTGATACCGTGTAATTTACTCCCCGCTGCAGATATATAGCGATGATCAAGTGCATTTGTTAATATTCTCCCGTAACTGAGACAGTAGCAGAGCAGTAGTTTGATATATTGCCCACCTGATTGTGTTCAATTTCTTTATATTCTTGGTCACTGGCGCAGAAATGTGTTGGTAGGCTACAAATTGACGGGGACGCATTATTCCCCACGCCCCGATGTTGGATTAGATGGTTAGACATGAGGGTCTTTTTAACATGGGAAAGGCTAAATATAACTTCAAATATTTATATCTAGAACCATGTAAAAAAAAAAGAAGCAAATCCGGGTAAAAGACAGCAAAAAAGAACGTAGGCTTAATTGTAAATTCGTCATTGTTTCATTTTTCCCGACTCAAAATCTAGAATTCTTTACCAGTGTAGCGCCAGTGTAGCAGAGTCGACTTTTGTCGCCCTTGGCACTTTAGACCGTTCGTATGTTTGTCGACTAAAGTCACTGAATGAGTTAAAATTAAACTTAAAGGCATATTGAACTTTGTTAGAACATAATGTTGTATAGCTACCTGGCCCCAATATGAGTTGTAATATTCAAGAAGTTGTATGGGGCTTTGCTAACGAGATCCATTTTTTTTTTGTTGCAATAAGTTGCTACACCTAGTTGTTGTTATAAGGGCTATTTGGTGGCAGTAGGCTAGGTTACATTTCAAAGAGTGTGTTCATGCGCTCTCTTTAAGAATGTTGAATATCAGTGTAGCACAGTTTTAACAAGTTGATCGGAAACAATTAAAGTACCGAAACAGCGGAAGACAGGTATGCTTACGCATTTGGATTGATTTGAACATTTGAGAGAAAACAGAAAAAATTAAATAAACACAAACTATGAGACTGTTTATGGAACCAAACGATTATCTAAATTAATTGTCCTCAATTCACACTAATCGCAATCAGCCGATTATATGATCATCGGCACAGCCCTATTGTGGTCTCCATTCCTATGTAACAGCTGGAAAGGTGAAGAACAGCTGTTTTTTAGGGGAAATTAGGCAAGACGTGAAAGGTCACCAAGAGACAGACAGAATGTGAGGGTGTGATGGACACTGACAAAGAAGTGTGTAGGTGTGAGGATGAGAGGGAAAGAGGAGTGTGACTCACGATCCTGAGGTCATATCGGTGAACATGGTGGCCTTTGGGATCCACATTCCCAGACAGGACATGGTGGCGATGACCTGAGACAGAGAGAACCTTACAGTAGTCATGAGAGACTCAAGGGCACAGACAGAGACACTCTTATAGCATATTAGTCAAAGACTTGCAACACAGAAAGAGACACTCTTACAGCACAGATAGAATCTCCTTCAATACGGAGACAATTTTACAACTCAGACACTGCATAGACAGAGACATAGCATGAAAAGAGCAGAGCCAGAAAGACTCTTTCAGCACAGACAGACTCATACAGCACAGAGAGACATGCTTACAGAATAGACACAGGGACATTCACAATGCACTTGGGGGTCGATTTACTAAGATCCCAAATAAGGGTGTTATAAAAAGTAAGCTTTTTGCACATGTTATTTGCCAAAGTATTTTCATTTTACACTTTGCAGGGCGATCAACTCATACCCCTTTCACACCGAAGCAACAACTCGCGTAAAAACCTGTGTTTGCCTTTGGTGTGACAGGGTCAACCTGGGTGTGAAAGTGGTGACGAGGGTTACTCTATACACGGTTAGCTGACCGACTATCGACATTGTCATGTCTTTAACTTGTGCAGAAACAATGTTTTGAAACTTTTATATACAGTAAATGATGGAAACCGTAGGCTATTCATGTAAATGTATATTACTGTCAGGGGAGTGGCTGAGTCGGAGGACCAAGCGCGACCGTCAGGGATTCTTAAAGTGTAGGTACTAACACCTCCCCCTATGGAAAAAGAATATGCTGCAGTAATATTGTAAATATATAAAAATTATCTTCACAATATATTTTAAATATACTGCAGTATATTTCATTTCCATAAGGGACACCACTAAAGCAGACAAATCTGCACTGGAAAAGGGTAAATTAAACAGTGGGAAAAAACCCTCCCGGCGTAAGCCAAAAATAAAGCAACCCCAAACGAGGGCGAACTCGAGAATAGCAAGTAATCAATAACAAAAGAACCGCACGCTCTTTAACGAGTAATCAATAACAACAGAACCTCACGCTCCTTAACGAGGAGCGAATTCAAGAGGTCAGAGAAAACAAACAAAAGAAACACCCTGTATAAACAGGCGAGAGAAGGAACAGAGAAACTAGAACCTGTTACCTACAGCTCTAGGTGAGAACGAGCTGAACAAAAAGGTAACAGGTAGGAGAGTATAATGGATGAAGAGAGAAAGGAAAGAAAAAAACCAAATAAATCTTTCTTCTAACTCTAACCGGGACTTGCTGCATTTCCTATTCGTACGAATCAGAAATGCAGCAACCGAATCCTATACCTTTACCAACCTCCTTGTCAATATAGCAAAGACAATAGGGTCATTCCGTGTCAAATCAAACAGTTTTCTGAAACGTTCCTGTATGACCCTCTCAGATTTTGATGAAACCCCATCATAACTAATCCATTGTGTGAAAAATGAACACACATAAAAAAATTTGCCTCATACGACATGTCGTTTCCGAGATATGGCCTCCTAAAATTTGCTCAAAACCTCCGTCTTTCGCACCTCGCGAGTCGTGAAAACGACTTCAGACTTTGGAAGCTTATAACTTGGGATTGGTAACAGCTATAGAGCTGAAACTTGGTATCCTAACTTACTTTCTTCCAAATTGCAAGAATATGAGATTACGTCAGATTACTTGTACCCCCTTCCCCTTTTCAAGTTATATGCACCCAAAGTAGCCACTTTGTTCAGTCGCACATGTTTTTGGTGATTTTCGAGGTCACCCTGTGCCCATACGAGTGGACATATACATCCCATATCACAGAGGTATTATCTATAGGTGTATGTCTATGGTCACAAGCAGTACAGGCTAATCAATTCATTTGTAAAGGAATGACATCCATCCAAAGTTGGGTCCGGGGTAAAAAAAAGTCAAAAACACAACCGTCCGTCTTGTCAATGGATCACCATGTGGACAGTTAAAACTTTTTTGAAATTTACACCAGTTAAACAGATATATTAGATCTACTCATCAACCAAATTTCAGCTTTGGTACTCAACTCCTTCATGGTTAGATAGAATTTTGAAAAGTACACATATTTTAACATATCGGGAATTCACGTAAGTCTTAAGAGTACTTTAAACCATACACTGAAAATGTCAGATAATGTCACTCCACTTCTCCTATGCCAATAGTTTTATGTCCTATCACTGATGGGATCTCAATTCTTGAATGATAGAGCTAGAATGAAATTGACCAAATATTGTTGCCTGGTAATGGGAAATCCCATCAATGCGTAATGGGTTATCCCTGTATTTACCTGACATGGGAAAAATCCCACATCTAACCTTAGCTCTAGGCCCTAGGGGCCATCTTAACTTTTTTTATTTTACCTATCTCCTGTGATAAATATGCATGTTGTGATCAGACCTTTCGCACGTAGATCGGCCGATTTCAAGTTTTGTATCCCCGGAATTGTGCAAAATTTGTATTTTTCAAAATGTGATCTAACCATGAAGGAGTTGAGTACCAAAGCTGAAATTTGGTTGATGAGTAGATCTAATATATCTGTTTAACTGGTGTAAATTTCAAAAAAAGTTTTAAACTGTCCACATGGTGATCCATTGACAAGACGGACGGTTGTGTTTTTTAACTTTTTTTCACACCCGGACCCAACTTTGGATGGTTGTCATTCCTTTACAAATGAATTGATTAGCCTGTACTTGCTTGTGACCATAGACATGCACCTATAAATAATACATCTGTGATATGGGATGTATATGTCCACTCGTATGGGCACAGAGGTAACCTCGAAAATCACCAAAAACATGTGCGACTGAACAAAGTGGCTACTTTGGGGTGCATATAACTAGAAAAGGGAAGGGGATTCGTGCAAGACGGAAGAAGGTAAGTTAGGATACCAAGTTTCAGCTATATAGCTGTTACCAATCCCAAGTTATAAGCTTCCAAAGTCTGAGAAAAAAATCACATTACATTACATTACATTACATTCTATTTAGCAGACGCTTTTATCCAAAGCGACGTACAATAAGTGCATACAGAGACATCATCAAGATCACTACAGAACAGACAAGACAAAGCACATCCTTCCCGTAATGTAGCAGCTATCCCTAGTAATGAACGTTGACTGTAGTTCACAGTAAGCTGTGGGTAAATCAGCAATACTACACTTCTATTCTAGATACTATTAAAAACTATAATAAACAGACAGGAAAACACAGGGGAACTGATATTCCTAGGTTAGAATATCAGTCAAGGTGGAGTCTGAAGAGGTGTGTCTTCAGGCCTCGACGGAATGCAGGCAGGGTTGGAGTAGAATGTAGGGGAATGGGAAGTTCATTTCCACCACTGAGGAGCTAAGGTGGAAAAAACTCCGCAGTTGGGACGAGCGAGAGCCTTTGACATGGAGGGGGGGAAGTGCCAGTCGCCCTGCTGTAGAAGAGCGAAGTGGTCAAGCAGGAACATAGTTCTGGATTAAGTCCTGCAGGTAGGCGAGGCCTGTCCTATTGGCTGCAGTGTAGGCCAGGGTCAGAACTTTGAACCTGATCCTGGCTGCAACTGGCAGCCAGTGGAGTGACCTCAGCAGGGGGGTTACATGGGAAAATTTTGGAAGGTTGAACACAAGCCAGGCAGCTGCATTCTGGATCATTTGAAGAGGCAGAATGGTGCAGGCCGGTAGGCTTACGAGCAGGGAGTTGCAGTAGTCCAGGCGTGAGGTGATCATGGTCTGGACAAGAAGCTGCGTGGAGTAGCTGGTCAGGTACGGTCGAATCCTCCTGATGTTGTACAGGAGGAACCTGCAGGACCGGGCCGTCGCCCTGATGTGCTCTTTGAAGTCCAGCCGGTCGTCCAGGACCACCCCCAGGTTCCTTGCAGAGCGGGAGGCACACATTCGCCGGCGTTTTCACAACTTGTGAGCACGAAAGACGGAGGTTTTCCAGCAAATGTTCAGAGAGGCCATATCTTGGAAATGACATGTCATATGAGGCAAATTTTTTGTGTGTGTTCATTTTTCATAAAATGGATATTATGTGAGTTTCATTCAAAAATCTGAGAGGGTCATGCAGGGACCACTGGTTGATTTGACACGGAATGACCCAATATGGAAGCGTCGGAAATACGGAAGTCCTGGGCTATTTATAACCGGCAGGAATCCAAAACAGGTGAAAGAGATAATTGCCGGGCGAGTTTCAAACAACGAAACAGAGGCAGAAAAAATCCGATAGAGTGTCCCAACAACGCCAAAAGAAAAACCGAACGCAGAAACAGCAGAGGCTGCTAGAAACCATGACAATTACCAACCCGAACAACTCTGGAATTATCTTAATTTTCACTAGAAACAACTACAAACTGGTCTGATAAAGTACAGTTCCATCATAACGTGACAGCTATAACGTAGACATGATCACTGAGTCTAGTTCACATGATTCAGAAGTTAACATACTGGGTAAAGCCAGCGTAATGGCAAGATCTGTATTGTATCCACTAGGCAGCTGGCCTACCCAACTAGCTGTATTACCGGGAAAAAATATAGATTGGTTTTCTCTTTTATTTCCAATCTTTCTCTTTATCCTTTTTTCTTGTTACCTGTTATCTTTTTGTGCCAGCTCTTTATGAATTAAACACTCGAGGCAGACAACACTGATCCCCCATAATGCCCCTCGTTATCTCAAAGGACAATGTGCTTGAGGTGTCTGAGGCTGATGTGAGTAAAACCTTTAAAAGGGTCAAAGCTTATAAATCGACTGGGGCGGATATTTCAACACACTAAGCCAAATTTTGAATACAGAAGGTTGAATACAGCTTGCAGGTTTCAAAAATAGCTTTTAACTGAACTGAAACCGAATACTGAAAAAAACTGAATTTCAAGGGGATCCATACAAGTTCAAGTTATTGAAATTCGGATTCAAAACCTTACATATAAATTCTAATTATGAAATACAAATTCAAAGTAATCTAATTCAATTTCAAAACCTTATATACAATTTCAAATGATGATTTCAAATTCAGATTTCCTAAATTCAAATTCAGTTGTCTGGTGCCACAAAGTATACACCAAAGACAGCACTGAAGCCATTGTAAGGAAGGTACAGCAGCATCCTTATCGTCTAAGAACAACATGTTTCTTTGCAACTTTTATCAATGCTCTATAGATAGTGTATTAACTGGAGGTATCACTGTCTGGTACAGTAACTTGGCTGCAGAGGAGATGTCCCTATTATACAATATTCTGAATGCAATTCAGAATATTGTAGGGACATCTCTGAAGATCAATTGAAGATATTCATTGTAGTTGGTTTTGGAAAAAATCTTTATTTCCCAAGTTACCCCTTATGAGGGCCCCTTGGGAAAGAAAGGTTTGCACTGGCCATTCAGTGTACTGCAGCCTTTAAGTAGGAAGAATTTGGTCCCTCTTGTGTTGAAGTTTTACCAGCGTTTCTATAATCCTCCTGGGAATATTGTGTTGAGTTTTCTAATCCAATGTCTTTCTGTCCTACGTCTGTCCTCCTGTGTCCAGTTAATGTTTGAATGGAGGCCCGATACTTCTACTGCTTCAAGTCCATGGTGTAGGAAATGAGCCATTATGTGTGTGTCTGTTTATCTATGATTTCTTATATTATATACGTATGTGTTGTGCCAATCTGGTCTTCATTGTATTTCCTGTCTCCCCTACATATTTTATGTCACAGTGTTTGCACTTTATGACATACAAGAGAACCTTTTGTACATAGACCCCCCCCCCCCCCCCCCCCCCATTTTCGGGCATCAAAAATATTGGGCAGTTTAACATAATGTAGAATAAAGTAATAATTTTTAATACATGGTGGCATATCCTTTGCATGCCATGACTTCCTGATGTCTGTGACATCAAAACACTCTTGATATCTTCTTTTCTGGTACTCCTACAAGCGATACTATAACTTCTCTGCATTTGAATGGATCGCTAATTGGGGGGTGGGACTAGATTTAGCTGTAAATTATGCTGGAATAGTATGGAATACATGGTTGGCGAAATGGCTGTAAGTCATCAAGGGTCTGAGGTATCAAACGAGCCTCAAACAATCACTCTGCTGCCAGATATGCAGTAGATATGGATTTAAGCGTTGTTTCTCCTGACAAATTTTCCTATTGAACTCTATGGAAAAATAAGTCAGGTGTCATGGTCTGTGGCTTTCTTCCCATTTTTGCTACGGTTTTCGCCTTCTTTCTCCGGTTAGCAATCTATCAGATTTTTTTCAGGCGTTCCGTCTCTGGGTTGTGCTTCTTCTCGGTAATCATTGGTTTCACCTGTCCTATTACCTGCTAGGTATTTAAGTCTCTTACTTCCACTTCCTGGCGCTTCTTTGTCTTATCGTGCCTTCACATAGTCAGGGTTTGCTAGGAACTATCTTCCTCTCTTAGATTCAGAAAAAGAAAGACCTTACTTTATTTTTCTCTGAGAAAGACTAGCATTAGCTCTTAAGAAGCTCCTTAGGAAATTGTTTTCCTTTCTTGCTAATTTCTGTTCCTCGTTTCTTCTCTTATTACTCTCTTCCTACCGAGAGTGAGAAATTTATTTTTCATTTAATTTATTTTCACCTCTTTATCGGGCATCATAGTCTACATTCCAAAGGTGATTCTTTTCTTTTCCTTTTGAGCCTATGCTCAGGTATTTGTGTTTTGGAGATTCTATCGTTCTCCTCACTACTGGTGTCCACGAGCCTCCATAATATTGAGTTTTTGACCACAACATTTCAGGTCAAGAGGCAGCTATGCGACTTATTCGCCTTCGTCAGGGTAGCGAGACCGTGGCCGAATTTTCTATCAAGTTTCGAGCACTGGCAGGGGAGACAGGGTGGCCAGAAGCGCCTCTGATGACGCAGTTTATTAATGCTTTAAATGACTCCATCCAAGATGCCCTGGCAGTGCTTGAGCCTCCTGCCACATTAGATGCTTTGGTGTCTACAGCCACCCGTATAGATAATCGCGTCAGGGAGCGTATATGAGTTAAAAGCAACAGGAGATACCGCCGGATGAGTTCCTCCTTCGCTCCTTTTACGGCGTCCGCTGCCTCTTTATCTACACCCTTTTCTCATAATAAGGAGGAGCCTATGCAGGTACAGTGGTGTTCAAAAAAATAGCAGTACAACATCAGTAACCTGATGAACCAGTTATTAGTAGCAGTGATATTTCTGCATGGCAAATAATTTACTTGTAGATGTAGTAGTGTAATAGAAAAACAACAGACCCAACTGTCATGACATGCACGCTGCTTGTTCTGAGTAATTGACTCATTCATTGAAAGGGGCGTGTTCAGAATAATAGCAGTGTGGAGTTTAATTAGAGAATTCATTCATTCTGTGAAAAAAAACAGGTCAAACAGGTATTCTACAGGTAAACAGGTGATGCCATCATGATTCTGTATAAAAGGATATCAAAAGACTCCTGATATCTTATTTCCAGGTACTCTTAGAAGCAATACTATAACCTCTCTGCATTTGAATGGATCTCTATGGGAATTGGGGGGTGGTACTAGATTAAGCTGTAAATTACACGGGAATAGTATGGAACCCATGGTTGGCTAAATGGCTGTAAGTCAACAAGGGTCTGAGGTATCAAACAAGCCTCAAACCATCACTCTGCTGCCAGATATGCAGTAGATATGGATGGATCACTTGAAGGGTTGTTTCTCCTGACAAATTTTCCTATTGAACTCTATGGAAAAATAAGTCAGGAGAAGAAACCCTTCAAGTTATCCATCCATATCTAGTGTATTTCTGGCAGCAGAGTGATGGTTTAAGGCTTGTTTGATACTTCAGACCCTTGTTGACTTACAGCCATTTAGCCAACTATGTGTTCCATACTATTCCCGTGTAATTTACAGCTTAATCTAGTCCCACCCCCCAATTCCCATAGCGATCCATTCAAATGCAGAGAGGTTATAGTATTGCTTCTAAGAGTACCTGGAAATAAGATATCAGGAATCTTTTGATATCGAGTACCGGGTTATGCCTTTTGGGCTCACTAGCGCCCCCTCGGTGTTTCAGGCATTGGTGAACGATGTACTGCGGGAGATGCTGGAAAGATTCGTTTTTGTCTACTTAGACGATATTTGAATTTTCTCTCCCGACCTACAAACTCACATCGGTCACGTAAAGCAGGTTTTGAAAGCTCTTTTAGAGGCTAAATTGTTCGTCAAGGCAGAGAAGTGCTCATTTCACACTAGCACTGTTTCGTTCTTAGGGTTCATTATATCGGAAGGCAAAGTCCGTATGGACCCTGATAAAGTTTCTGCTGTACTAAACTGGCCTACTCCTCGCTCAGTTAACCCCTTGGCGTAGATGGCAAATTTCACCTATTTAGGGGGGTGCTCTGTTTAAGGCTTTATAACTACAGGTCTGAGCATCACATAAACTTGGTAAATGGCTTAAATGAAACAAGACAGGTGTACCATTTACAATACAAACTTAGATTTGTTTATTTTTAAGTCAAAATAAAGTGCCATAAATGCAAAGAAACTTTGGGAAAAAAATTTAAGAAATCTTTTTTTTAAAATTTTGCTGAGAGCTACATAAGTGAAATCGGTAATATATATACATTTCCTGGATCATAAACTCTATGTCCACAAGTTTAGCAAAATCTGAGGATGATATGCAGAACTACTAAAGGTCTATGATGCAAAATATAGCAGTGTACCCTGTTGTCCATTAGTGTCTCCAAATCTATCCAAATGGCTAAATTGTGCACTGCTCTAAATAAAAAAAAGATATGATATATTTAACTACAAATCAACAGTTTTGGCTCATAAAACTCACTTTTGCATAATTTTCAAGTGGGAATTACTATATTTTCATCAGTATAGGGGGGGTAGATATCTATGGGTCCAAAACCCCTATGCAAAACATGTCATAAAATGAATAAATTAGTTTTGTCCATTACAAAACAAATACATTTGCTCCTTCTGATGGCTTAAGATAAAAAAACATTGATATCACAGTGTTACATACACCTAAATATGTTGCCTAATCATTCACTCTTGTACCTCAATAAAACATCACTTGTCCCTGTACTCTACAGTATGTATACTTTTGTCCTGGGATTGCATTTTTCTGTATTCTTTTAATCTTTTAAATTTTCCTATTCATAATGACTCCAAGGAAATTTTTACCTTAATCTACCACATATCAGCGCACAGTAAATTGGAATGAGCATTTGTCATGCCCTAAGAGACAAGTATACGCCATAGCCTATATTATGTACGATAACATGAACATAAAATAGTATTCCACCATCTGCAAAATGATGCCAAACGTTCAATCTTCAATGAACATCGGTAGCCTACATCAAAAATACATTTAACGATTGCAATACAGTATGTGAAATGCACTCAAAATGCGAAAATAACAATAGGGCTATCAAACATATTGGAAAGACAGTGCTCGAGTGGAAACACGAACGTACATATGTAGCCAGCGAGACCAATGGTATTTTAGACGCAAAAATACTTCCATATCGCAAAAGGGAAACTCCCCTCCATAATGCGTATTCTATAGATCTTGCGTAATACTACACAGTTAAAACGAAAACTGCCGTTACGCTGGGCTGTAGTAAATTGCTCAAAGCACCCAAAAAGACTTGGCATATACCGTTGCGAAGGTTATAATTTACTCTATTGGATAAAAAAGCCGACAATTAAACCAGAATGAACTGTAATGCATGAGACAGGCTTACAGGGCATGGGGGTATTACGCGGCGACGTTTCAGATAGTGTAATAGCGGTATAAAGTGTTGTATATTTCTCAAACCGATTGTACCAGACAATAAATGACAACTGAATTTTGAAAGGAACATCTCGATGTGTAAAACCAATGGTAGGATTGTATATTTATTTCATATTTAGTAGCATATATTGCTAGTAGAATACATGGTAGAATGAGATAGTACTTTCACAGTTTATTTTGCATTTGAGTGAGCAGGGCTTTTCACTGCTTTTCTGGCATACGATCAGGCTATTGTTGGGTTTATCTCGTTGCTATGACGTTATTATAATTTTATATGATGAATATATATATATTTATGAACTCAAACATAGACACTATTGTCCACTATGTCACGCATAGGTAGGTATAGACTAGGTGGGGGGTTGCTTGATAAATGGACATGCTACGGGGAAATAGTGACACTTAGAAACTACGTATTCAGCAGAAATCGTCACAAACCGTCTACCAATAAATTTAAAACACAGAGTTTGTGATTTCCAATAATAGTTCGGCTGCAGTAGCAACAAATGTCTCAGTTGAGCAAAAAGCTTCCGCCGGCGTCACCTTCTATGCAAAGGAGTTAAACAAGTCCAGCATTTTCTTGGTTTTGCCAATTTTTATAGCCGATTTATTCATAATTTTAGTGCACTCGCCGCACCCATTACCGGCCTGACCAAGAAAACGTCGGCAGTTCATTTTCAGTGGAACCCTAAAGCTGATTCCACCTTTGTTGAGCTTAAGAAGAGGTGCAGTTCTGAGCCAATCTTAATTACTCCCAACCCCTCCCTCCCTTTTATTGTGGAGGTTGATGCCTCTGAATTAGGAGTAGGTGCCACACTGACCCAGCATTCTCCCATCAACTGAAAAATGCACCCTGGTTTAATTTTTTGTTGATCTACCGCCCTGGGTCCAAGAACATTAAACCGGATGCCCTGTCACACGCCTTTGATCTATCCAACAGGCCCGCTGCTCCAGAGCCTATTGTACCAGCTGCCCAGATCTTGGCTCCTGTATTATGGGACACTGAAGTGGTAGTCCAGGAGGCACTAAGGCGGTGCATTTCCTTGCTCTGGCCAAATTGCCATCGGCACTGGAGACCGCCCAGCTGGTGGTGGATCACGTATTCAGGATTCACGGATTGCCCCAGAATATTGTCTCGGACCGCGGCCCCCAATTTGTTGCCAAATTTTGGCGCTCCTTTTGCGCACAGTTGGGCGCGTCTGTTAGTCTGTCCTCCGGCTTCCATCCACAGACTAACGGACAAACTGAGCATACCAACCAAACTCTGGAGAACACCCTTTGCTGCTTGGCGGCCTCCAACCCCACTTCGTGGAGTTGCTACCTTCCCTGGGCTGACTATGCCCATAATACATTGCGTAATGCCTCCACGGGTCTTTCCCCATTCGAGGCCCAGGTGGGTTATTTGCCCCCGCTTTTTCCTGAGTTGGAGAAGAATGTGGAATCCTTCTGCTGGTTCTTTTGTCCGGAGGTGCCGTGCGGTTTGGAAGTGAGTTCGCGCCTCACTTTTGCGAGGTTCAGCTACTCAGAAGGCTGCTGCCGACAGACATCGATGTTCAGCTCCCTCTTATCGGGTGGGTCAGCGGGTCTGGCTCTCTACGCGGGATTTGCCTCTGCGGGTCGAGTCTCGCAAACTCGCCCGCGCTACGTGGGACCATTCAAAATCATCCATAAAATCAACCCGGTGACGGTTTGTCTTCAGTTACCGCGCTCCATGCGCATCCACCCTCCCTTTCACGTTTTCCGACTAATGCCGGTGCTTGTCAGCACTCTGTCCCCTGCTGAGAGACCGCCGCCCCCTCCTCGGTTCGTGGAGGGAGGTCCGGCTTATACGGTCCGCCGCATTCTGGCAGAGAGACGAGTGGGTAGGGGCTTTCAGTTTTTGGTGGATTGGGAGGGCTATGGCCCTGAGGAATGGTGTTGGGTCCCATCAAAAAATATTTTGGACCCCGAACTGATTAGTGATTTCCGTAAAGATGGACCTGGGGGATCGTCTGGGGCCGTCCCTTAGAGGTGGGGTCCTGTCATGGTCTGTGGCCTTCTTCCCTCTTTTGCTATGGTTTTCGCCTTCTTTCTCCGGTTAGCAATCTATCTGATTATTTTCCGGCGTTCCGTCTCTGGGTTTTGCTTCTTCCCGGTAATCATTGGTTTCACCTGTCCTATTACCTGCTAGGTATTTAAGTCTCTTACTTCCGCTTCCTGGCGTTTCTTTGTCTTATCGTGCCTTCACATAGTCAGGGTTTGCTAGGAACTATCTTCCTCTCTTAGATTCAGAAAAAAAAAGACCTTACTTTATTTTTCTCTGAGAAAGACTAGCTTTTGCTCTTAAGAAGCTCCTTAGGAAATTGTTTTCCTTTCTTGCTAATTTCTGTTCCTCGTTTCTTCTCTTATTACTCTCTTCCTACCGAGAGTGAGAAGTTTATTTTTCATTAAATTTATTTTCACCTCTTTATCGGGCGTTATAGTCTACGTTCTGAAGGTGATTCTTTTCTTTTCCTTTCGAGCCTATGCTCAGGTATTTGTGTTTTGGAGATTCTATCATTCTCCTCACTACTCGTGTCCACGAGCCTCGCCCGTTTCATTGGGTTGAATTTTATTTGGCTACTGCCGGCAGTTTTGATTCCCTTTTTGTTTTCTGCCTTTGTATGGCTACCAAGGCTCTATTAGTGGTCCTCACCTTTGTGGGCGACTTTCTGTACCCTCCCCTTTCCTTGTCGCATTTGGTTTGCCATTCAAACATAACTCTGACATCAGGAGAAGAAACCCTTCAAGCCAAAAGAGTGATGTTTTAAGACTTGTTTGATACATCAGACCCTTGATGACTTACAGCCATTTAGCCAACCATGTGTTCCATACTGTTCCAGTGTAATTTACAGCAAAATCTAGTGCCACCCCCCAATTCCCATAAAGATCCATTCAAATGTAGAGAGGTTATAGTATCGCTTGTAGGAGTACCAGAAAATAAGATATCAAGAGTGTTTTGATATTGTTCGGTCACAGAAAGTCAAATATTAAAAATGATTACTTTATTCTACATTATGTTAAACTGTCCAATATTTTTTGATGCCCGAAAAAGGGGGGGGACTATGTACAAAAGGTTCTAAAATTTCGAAACCGTTCATCCAATATGGATGAAAATACCCTCAAATTAAATTTCAAATTTCAAATTAAAGCTGACAACTGCAAGTAAACCTCATTGTCATTGTATCCTTTCAAACTCAAAGTGCTAGAGTACAGAACCAAAATAAAAAAATGTGTCACTGTCCAATGAATTATGGTGCTCACTGTATATGCAGTTATTGGGATGGCAGGTATGTTACAGGTTACAGCTTGGCGGGGCATGCCCCATACCTATACAGCACAGAGAGTTTGGCACTTTTCAGGGTTTCCTACAGAAGTAACCACAATGACCAGACTCTCAGCCCTTAAAAACATTAACTTCTGTATGTTTTGACCTCATGTAACCACACAGCATTCAGATAGAACTTCACACATCCACACAATAAAGCCCCAAACTTGGGTTATTTTGCCGTTTTTTTCTTTTTCTTTCTCTTCTGATTCTTCTTCTTCTTCCCATTTTTCCTGCCTACCCAGAGACCCTCACTACCTGCCTGCCTCCGTACCCTCAAAGAATAATTCTCCCCATTGGATAACAACATCACATACCTGCTCTCCCAAGCTTATCGCCCAACAAAAATGCTTCAAAGTAATGTGGACACATCACAGAATCAAAGACAAAACCGCTAAATGGCTTGGTTTTTTCCATGAAGCTACTGTGCCCTACTGGTTGGAGTTGTTGCCTCTCACACAGAGGATTGAGGGTTCAAGCCCAACAGGGCACAAGTTTATTTTCGACAAAAACAATGTGCAACTGTTAAATACTTACACTGTTATTTTTAATCATTAACAAACGTATTTTTATTGCAAAGGCAAAAGACGTTTCCAATATTAACTGTTCAATGTTTCACTTGTATTTCACTTACTACAGCAAAATGGTGAAAGTCAGCCGGACACCGACAAAGGGCCTATAGCCTACATCACGTTACTGTACCCCTTTGGTCTTGTGGTTAGCGTCAAGCCTTAGTATGCAAGAGACCTGGGTTTGATCCCCGCCTGGTACTAAAGTGCAATTTCATTTTGGATTAAAACAGTGTGCACATGTTCTGGTTTTCTCATACAATAATATTTTTTTATTGTAAAGGCAAAGACATATTTACAATATTAACTGGTCACTTGTAGCCTGTTAGTTAAACAATTCAGTCACTGGACACCACGGCAGTTATGCAATAGCTAACATTATGGGAACAGGTATCCCATGGCCATTTGTCAAGCAAAGAAAACAGTTTTAACACAAAATATCATCTGGTTAACATCGCGTTGTTGCATTACTGTAAAAAAATAATTCTATAAATAACTGCCATTGGCTACATGTTATAATCTCACACAAATGCCGACAAAAAAATGTGTCTGTGTGGAGCCTGCTGTGCTCTTGCGGTCATGTCTGACTCACTGTGGAAACCGAACCTTCAACGCTCCTCTCGGCCAACATTTCTATATTATGTCTTCATTCATTTCTTCACTTCAGCTCTGTTCAGTTTATCCTTTTCACACACAACGCAATGTCACCATAAAATTAACTACTAGGAAAATTAAGAATTTACGATAATACATTAAGAATTGATGATAGCCTACTATAAGCTGCAATCCCTTAAGAGATCGGATTTATAAACCACCAATTCCCCAAATATATCTGTTTCATGGTTAGTCACTTTAAAAATTACAATAGCCTTCAAACATGGCTGTAGTCTACGCTACTCTGCAGATAATGTAGCTTACTGCAAACACTTTTAATTATGATAATAATAATAAGAATAATCTCTGTGAGGTTACTTTCTTAGTTGTATCTATTGTTTTCTTTCTGGCTAAGATTCCTGGGAAATATGCGTTGTCCAATTAAGCTTGTTAGCCAACGTTAGTTTTGCCAGAGAAACGTGAGTCAGCTGGTAGTCAGGAAGCAGGTACAAGCTAGGCTACTACAAAGCGAATCAACATGCCTTATACATCCATTGCACTACAGAAAACTAAACTAAACCTAGCTACATGGTCCGGTACCAAAAGATTTCCCATAGGTAACTTTGGGCTACATTACCGGAAAAAAAACTGTGATGGATTTCTGCTGTGCTTATGAACTTCGCAGCTCGTAGCCCAGACATGGAAGCTTGGAGTTAGGCATCCGGCAAGCCAGTGTTGAATAGGCTAGCATTAAATGTATTTCTATAGAATACTAATAGGCCTATTTTAAAACTGTATTTCCATATTTTACTTAAGGAAACTATTTAGGCTGTACTAACTATTTAGGCTGTATGTCTTTCTTTCAGCTAGAATGTGTTAGAATGTCTAGCCTATTGTGCATGCATGTCTCCATATAGACTTGGTTAATTAATTTGCATGCTACTTCATGATCCATAGCTCAGGTGGTGCTGTTCATTGTATTTTATTAGACATTAAATACAGCTCATCTACAAACTCTTTTAATGTAATTGTGGGCTTTCGGTAATACAACCTGGTCTCACAGCCCATTCGTATCTATTCTACGAAATTCCAGTACCAAACATTTGTACATATCTTACGAATCTTATCTTACGAGATTACACACCACGTGACTTTACGATTTTCTCAGATGAATTACGAGACGAAACGGAGATCCACCATTTTTATTTCACGGTCAAATAAAGCGAATGGGTAAGCTGCCGGTATTGTACTTATAGTTTATGCTTATAGTTATAGTACACTCATAGAATACCTTTCTTATTTCGTAATTGCATTTTAATGCAATATGATGTATAATTGAAAGAATACCAAACCCGGACTACTTCGCTAGGACTAACCCGAGATAAGGAGGACTGGAGCACACAGAGCTCAGAGCAAAACAAAATATTTTAATACGACTGACGTTTCGACGTCAACGACGTCTTCTTCAGAGTCAAATGAAAATACAGACAATGCACCGGGAGGTATATAAATACCCTCCCATCAATTACACAAAGTAAGGTGCGCATGTGTAGGACTAATATATCTCGTCATAGATACCACATACACAATGTTATCTTCTTTAACAAGGTAAAGAGAAGACCGACAAATGTCATAGGTAAATAAACGGAATAATTGTCTATTGTGAACATGGCATAAAACAATATAAAATGAAAATCAAAAAGCCTGTACACAAGTTACAAAAAACATGAAAGATTCAGCGACTCATTTAACCCATTGGGTTCCACACTATTGAGTGTATGTATCCAGAACGCCTCCCTGCGGAGCAGTTGCTTAATAATATCTCCGCCTCTGGATGATAAAGTGACTCTCTCAATACCCCAAAATTTTAGAGAAGAGACAGAACCATGATTGGCTTCAGCGTAATGTCGCGCAATAGCATAGTCCATATTCTTGGACCGGATCACGGTCTTATGTTCAGCAATTCTAAGTTTGAGGGCTCTCTTAGTCTGTCCGATGTAGATTTTGGAGCATATACATTTCAACATGTAGATTACATGGGTAGTGTTGCAGTTAATAAAAGTGGTTATTTTAAATTCCTTGCCCGAACGTGGATGACAGAAGACTTTAATGTCATTAGAGTTAGAGCAATGGACACAGTGTCCACAGCGATAGAACCCTCTAGGGGGCGTAGGTAGCCAGGAGGGTTTTGTCTGCGGACTACTCTGCGGAGAGATTGAATAAGAATTGTATAGAAATATATAATATAATAGGCTACTAATCAACATGTTTTTTATAAAACTTATGCAAGTATGATCATATATGATTTTTACAGACCTTTTGCATATGGGATTACCTTCGTAAGCATTTAGGAATCCTGTTATTTGCAGACTGGCAGACTTTTTTTGTGGTTGTTAGTTTAAGCCAACACAATCTCTCAAGCGTGGTACACAGCAGATATAGAATGTACAAAATACGCACTGTTGTTATTTATAATACTAATAATAATGCAATTTTATTTAAAGCTTTTTTTTTTACAGCAAAAGACTATTACACAGTTAAAGTAAAATATATAAAAACAATGGACAAATAAAACAAAAGACTTATTAAAATGAACATGAAAAAAATTCTCAAATCCAGAAGCTTGAGAAGCAATGCAATAATAATGGTATATAATGTATAAGGAAGACTTAAAATTCAGTAATTAGACTATCAGTTTCCTTTTCAATTTAGAATTAAACAAATTTTGTAGGCTGATAACAACGAAACCAAATAAACGTTCACGTCTACAATACTTCAGCATAACCAGCAGGTAATGTGCGTATGTCAAGTGAAGACCTGACGTGGAGCTACGACCATTTCCACGGTCAAATGGAGTCACGTTGAAATTTCATAAATCACTACTTTGTCGTGATTTTTTACGTACGCCACACGTAAGATCAAATTTGATCGAAAGTACTTTTTATAAATGAGGCCCCTGGTCTTGGCCCTTCTGCCCTTCTGACCATCTTCTGGCGTAGACTCAAAACTCGCCTGTTTAGATTGCATCTTTGCTCCCTGAATTCATTGTTAGCATGCAAGTCTTGCTTTTTGAAATAGCATTTTAGGGGTATGTTAACAGTGATTTATACATCAACACTTGCCATGTTACTGACATTTTGGTTAATGTATTATTTAGACTTGGACTGTTTTTTTTTCTTCAGTATACCATTGTTTTTTTATTGGACATTTCTCTTATATAGCACTATTTCTCATCCCCCCCCTCTACCTAACAGGTTAAGGAGAGGATATCAGCCTGCCTGGCTGACATTTCTATGTGGATGGCTACTCATCACCTGAAGCTCAACCTTCACAATACGGAACTGCGCTTCATACCTCACAGGACCTCCCCACTGCAAGCCCTCTCCATCACCGTCGACGGTACTATGGTGGCTGCCTCCCGCTCTGCAAGGAACCTGGGGATGGTCCTGGATGACCAGCTGGACTTCATGGAGCACATCAGGGCAACAGCATGGTCCTGCAGGTTCCTCCTGTACAACATCAGGAGGATTCGACCATACCTGACCACCTACTCGACCCAGCTTCTCGTCCAGACCATGGTTATCTCACGCCTGGATTACTCCTCCCAAAGTTTTCACACATCACCCCCCTGCTGAGGTTAGTCCACTGGCTGCCGGTTACCGCCAGGATCAGGTTCAAAGTTGTGACCCTGGCCTACGCTGCAGCCAAAAGGACAAGCCCTTCCTACCTGCAGGACATAATACAACACTAAACTCCAGCTAGACCACTTCGCTCTGCTCGTCCGGACTGCGGAGCTTCTCCACCCTAGCTCCCCAGTGATGGAACGAACTCTTCACTCCTCTACGTTCTGATCAAACACTGCCTGCTTTCCGTTGTGGTCTGAAGACACACCTCTTCAGACTCCACCTTGACTGACTTACAAATCTAGTACCAGTACTGTTTTTGGCTTGTTTCCTGTTCCTTAATTCTTTGTTGATTTTATAGTTTATAATGTCTTGTTGTCTTAGCCATAGCTTACTGTGTACTATACTCAATGTTCATGACTATGGATAGCTGCTATGTTATGGTAAGAAATTAGCTCTATCTGAACTGATGTCATTGACCTTCGGTATGCACTTATTGTGCGACGCTTTGGATAAAAGCATCTGCCAAATGAATGTAATGTAAATAAAGTTTATTATTATTATTATTTTATGCAAACTTATGCACTTTTTGCCTTGTAAGTTGCTCTGTATAAGCGCATCTGCCAAATGAATAAATGTCTGTATTGATACACTTCTGTAATGTGATGGACCCTTTCTAGATTAAATAAACTAAATGTCCAGCTAATAAAAGCTTGAAGATGCTGAAGTTCAATACGTCTGAGTGAATTAATACAAAATTTATTTTACAGTGCATTGTGTACACTATATATTGATGTATTGTAAATTATCTCTTATCTTTCAAAACCTGATGGCCAATATACAGCATATAGTAATAATAATGCTTATCATTTTAGTCATATAAAAGTTAGAAATTGTATATACCACAACATCTGATATTGATTACAATGAAAACACCAATTTAAAATAGGTAGAAAATAATTTTTATGATTCAGATGTGTTGCACTTAGAAATGAAACAGAAAAAATACTACACTATAGGGAATGTTTGAAAAATTGTCATTTATTTATTCATCCCCCTTTCTCTATTGTACATGACGTTTCTTGATATAAATGTCTGTTTGTGAATTGTAAAGAAATATGTAGCAGCAGTTAACATTTTAAAACCTGTACATTTTCTAAAGTAAACTTGCCAACAAAGTACAACCATATCCTTTCTGTAGTGTAATTATTCATCAACTGTTAAAAAACATTAATTGAAATCATATGTTGTTCCATGAGGCACAATCTCTTCACATGCTAAGATGAAGAAACACAGGGCCAAGTTGCATTAAATAATTTAGAAAAGTTTGGATAGCATTGCTTTGGAATAGAGCTAGTTTATTTAGTGTGAGCTACGATAGGCAATATTGTTAGTTGTAATTGGCCACATTTTGATATCAATACTTTTAAAGGCAGGCCTAGTTTTTGCAAGTTGGAATTAAGGACTAGACAGTGCTCTATAGGCTATGCGTGAGTAACTTGGCTTTTTTTACATTGGAGATGTTTTTGTTCTGATATGTGTTAACTGTGAGTGTTTGTTTAATGTTGTGTAGTGTTGTTTTTCACTGTAGTGGCCGGTTTGTAAAATATCCGGCCTTGTGTGGGTAAAATGTTGATTTCCGGTAGTTTACTACTTACCAGATGATTCTTAAAAGTGTTTGTCTTTTTTGTAGGCCGAAATGATTTCGTATTCTTGGAGCAGGTCTGTGTTTTGCAGAGTCCTGGCCAGGATCCGTTTAATTTTCCCGTTCGCTATTTGGCTGAATGTTGAGTAGGTGGTGATAGGTGGAATGATTTTTCTAGTGTCCTGTTGTTTTGTAGCCAAGAAGGTTTTCTGAATCTGTCTGAGGAAAGATCTGGAATACCCCCTTGGTTTTAATGCATTGAAGAGGGTTTAGGTAGCCTCCTCAAAGTCTGTAATTTGTGTGCAGATTCTGTTGAACCATAGCAATTGGGATTTAATCAGGCCTCTGAATGTATGTTTTGGGTGGAGACTGTCCTTGTGTAAGAGTGCATGTGTGTCTGTGTCTTTAAAGAAGACATTTGTGTCAAATGTGTGTTTGGGGAAATGAGAGCCCCTTGTATGTGTCCAAAAAATCTATATGTTCATAGTGTGTGGTGTGTTTGATTGTGATAGATGTATGGTGCGTGTTGAGGATCTGTATGAAGTGTTTGAAATCTTCTGAGCTATGTGTCCATGTTCCCCAAATGTCATCTAAATACCTAAAATAATTAGTGGGAAGTTTGGGGCATTTTTCAAAAACAGTCTCCTCCCAAATCCCAATGCGCCATGTAAATGTTGGCATAAGCCGGTGCAAATTGTTTGCCCATAGCTGTGCCACTGGTCTGTAAGAAGAATTCTTTGTTGAATTCAAAGTCATTTTTGGTGAAGGTTATCTCCAGTAATTGCAGGAGGATCGTATCTGGTCAATTGTTGTCCGGGTACTTTTCCATCCATCGCTGTTAATCCCGCTATATGAAATCATATGTCTTTGATGTAGCTTTTGTGTTTTGTGGACAGTGGACTGAGAAAATAATCTAAATATTCAGCTGTCCTATAGGATTTGCTGTTGCAGTCTGAAATAATAGGCCTCCCTGCCGGGACCTCAAATGGTATGCTGCAGGATTCTGGTGGCTTGTGTATGTTAGGGAGGAGGTAAAAAATCCTAGGTCTCGGGTTGTCCTTTCCCCTTTGTTTTTTAGTGATGTATTTGTTTTCTGCTAGTGTCGGTATGATGGCATGTATTTCCTGGGCCGTGTCTGGGTCCATCTAATTTTCTGTAATGTGTTATGTTGTGAAGTTGTCTATATGCTTCCTGTGTGTATTATTATTCTATAATATTCATTGTAGTTAGTGCTGCAGCAAGGCTCTAAAAATTGTCTGAGACCCCAGTCATGCAGGTGCACAGTAAAATGTCCAGTGTTAATTCAACTCTAACAGTGAACATATGAGCCTAATCTGTCCAGAGCAGGCTCATATGTACACTGCTAGAGTTCAATCAACACTGGACATTTTGCTGTGAATTTACTGTGTATTGAGCTGTTTTTACACCTTACTTCTGCCAGACGATACTGAAGCCTTAAAAACTGAGAAAGTTCAGGAAAACTATACAAATGCTGTGCACCTTTTAAATATTCGACTGGACTTTTGTTCTTTATTTATTGCTTTCTTTCGTTTAATTATTTTAGTGTGAAGGAGCTAGGGCTGTCAACATTGGCCAAAAATCACGTTTGAATATTCCTTCTGAAAAAACACATAAGTTCGAATATATTCAAATATCTATTACAATTTTAAAATGTTACAATTTGACCAACTTTCGGGCTGTGTTATTGCACGTTAGGTCCACAAGAGGGCAAACCAATACAACGAGACACATAACTAGTATAGGTAGCTACATTTTATTTGAACATAAACATGAACGCAGTCAAGTTTGAAAAAAAACCGTTAACATTCGAGATGGCTTTAAAATCTACATACACACTTTTATAATGCTTTTGTTTGAATAAAATTAAGGCACACAATTTCAAGCAATGTTACTAAAAAGAATTTAGATCCTGAGGGATCATTTACAATAAGGTGCTATTAAAAACAGAAAAGTACCATCTTTGACCTTTTGGAGAGGGAACTGTGATCAGCATAGTTTTAACGTTTAACGTAGGCCATTTGTAGCTTACATAGCTTGCATACAACTTTGTCTCGAGGTACCACAATTTTGCCGTTCACTGACCAAAAACCGAAGTGCTTCCAAACGGGGCTTTTTAGATTGCTCTGAGTGCTAATCACTCTCTCCGCGGCCGAGTTGGTTTCCGAACTCTCTGCCATGCTGCTGCTGTTGAATTATTGGCTCTTTAAAGCTCGACGAATATGCCTACATTTGATTTTCAATAGGCTATTAAATGAAAGTGCCTTGTCCGTCCAGTACAAGCATAGCAATGACCCGTATGAACCATCTTCCGTTTTCAACAGAGGAGACGCTAAAATTAGAGATTTATTTTTGGTTTAACACAACCCAAGTTGAAAGGAAGACAGAGGCTGCATTCGAGCAAGGAAGGATCCTTTAGATCGCATGAACCGGAAATAGTTTCCGGGCAGCCATGCTAAGGACCGTTCAAATTTCTTATAATGAGAAGGAAAGGAGCTTCACAATTCCTTTTATCCGTCCTTTCACAAAGGATGCTCTGGACTATCCTTTTCAAAAGGAAGGTAGTATTCGCGCCCCAGAATGCAATGCCGCCAATGTTTTCATAAGCATCGCCGTTTTCCGGAACCTACCGAATTCAAACAAGAAATCTGAGAAATGCCAGAAATCTAAATGTGAATAGCTAGTATTGTTGGTTAGTATTGGCTTATAATAGAAAGTAAACAAACAATGACACAAACAGACAATACACCAAATTTATTAAGACGCAAAATTTCGCAGAGATAAAAACGAACGGTGAAAGTGAAATGCAGATGGCAATGATGCGCCTTTTGTAGTAATTTTTCGTGAAGTTGTAGTGAAGTTCACTATGTTGAACATTCATGTCAATACGACTGGACGTCGCACCATGACGCAAGGTAGAGAAGGAGGTTCGAATTCCACAGTTACGCTAGATTCCTTGTAAATCTCTCCTTCCAACTTGTCCTTGACCCCCATGACGTTTTCTGGCGAGGTCGAAAAGTTGCAAGGAAAAGAAAAAGGAGTTCTTTTTTTGACTATTCGAATGCAGCCAGACACTTTTATCTGCGATAAAGAGACGCTGCATTTTTTTTCGAATGTTAATTTTCAGATTTGAACGTCATTTTCTTTTTACAATTCGAATAGCATTCGAATATCGAACCATCGTATGACAGCCCTAGAAGGAGCACACACATCCATGTTGTTTAAATTAACGTATACACTGTTTGTGTTTTGCCTATTCTTATTTCATCTTATTATTTTTAGAGCACCTGACATCGAATACCAATGCATTCATGACAAATGTCCAATTACAGGCCAATAAACTTGGAACTTGTACTTGAACAGACATACAGCACAGACATAGACACTCCTGCAGTACAGACAGAGCCATTCTCATAGCACAGACAGACACCATTACAGCACACTGAGACTTGCAATACAGAAAGATCCTTGCAGCACAACCAAAGAGACGGTGGAAGCACAGACACAGAGACTTTCAGCACAGACAGAGATTCTTAGATTCTTAGACAGTAGACTGAGACACTCTTACAGCACAGAGACTGACATGACCAAAGGCTACTGCTCCCAGTCAAACTAAGTGATAACTACACTGCTGGATTCTTTTTGCACTTGTAGAGGAGGGTAGAATAGTGATAGGAGTACACACCGGAGCTGCGCCATTCACCCAGTTGATGGCGGTTTTCTTTGGAGTCAAGACTTTTCTGTAGATGTAAATGCACTCCTCAATGTAAACCAGCATGGACAAAGCTGCCATCAGAGTCAGGACAGAGTACAGGATGATCCCAAAGATATCCAGCTCTGCGGATTAACAACACAGCAGCCAGCTATTTAAATTTCATCACATTCACAATGACAGAAAGAAAGAAATAAAAATAAAAAGTGTGTAGTGGGTATATTCATTAACAGAAGAGTATTAGCAAACAGCTACTGGCCATTACATAGATTCCAAAGATTGTGAAGGTTATTCTTAACTAAGTAAATAGTAAATCTACCACTCACATTCTCCTTAAACCAACAACAGCACTAGGAGACAGGACCCCCGTTTCACGTATGTGGCTAACTCAGTTAACCAAGATTAGTTTGTTGACATTTTGCGATAAAACCAGGATTTTCGGTTTCACAAAGTGAGTTCACAGTTTAGCCAGACTTGTTACCGGGGCAACAGTGTCTTAAACCCAAACCTGCAAAACCTCAGGTTTCAGCTTAAGTTAGCTGGATAACATGAACATTGCCTATATAAGCCATACGGTGAAATCACACTGAAACCACGATCACACCTAATTCGTTGTTACATCTCTGTAGAAAAGGAAAATCGTTATTTTCAAATGGAAGGATCTGCAGCCACTGCAACTTTGCGTTTCATTTGCGATGCCAATGTGTTAGCATGCTTTGCAGGTGTTGCATGCATTGGATTTTTCCATGTTGTGCGTAGAAAATGCATCCTCCAGCCAAACAGGATTTTATTGTATCAATGAAATATTGTAATATAAGAATAGAATTTTTGTGCTACCCACTGCACCACCGTGCCACCCTAATTTTAGATTTTGGAAATCTTGGACCAGAACCAGCAGAACACATCTGTCCGGTCAAGATGAGATCCAGGTTCTTTATAGCCTTGCTGTAGGCTACCTAATGAAAAAAAGAAGAAAAAAAAAAGAAATGGTCTCGTAACGTATGGGAACAAGCTGCTACTGACAACGATTCCCAACACTGGCTCCGTCAGGAGGAGTGATCAAATGCACAAAAACAGGGCATTAATTTGCGCAATGGCAAAGGAAATGCAATGACAGATAAGGTGTCATCAAGGCCTCCGGCCAGAAGCATACCCTCCGTAAGTGCGCAAACGCGGATGCTTCGAGCTACGCAAAGTCGATTTCATTGCGTTCAAAAATGTGTCACCTGAAATTCTGAGTCGGGAGTGTCTGCAGGCCAGAGTAGGGGGCGTGTCGAAAGCAAAGGGGACGTGCTGAAATCATGTTTCTATTGGTCAATAATTCTGTTAGTCAAATACATAATCCAATCAAAAGCATCCTCCAAAGAAGTAGGTGTATCCAAAGCCTTCAGGAAGTGTGGCTCCTATGTTTCCATCAGTAGGCACGCGTGTTGGTGAGTAAATAATGCCGGAAAACAATAGTTGTGATACTTAGCCTACGTAAAGTGCTGCATATATAATTTGAAAATGGCGTTATGAAGTCATCGTGAGAAAATTGTTAGGTATTTTATCGCCCAATGTAGCAAAGTCAAAACTGTATTATAAGTGAGGCAAAGAACTTAACGTTAACATTAGTTGATTAAAGGTGCAGTAGGCAAGATTTTTTCTATATAATTTTGCCGAAATTATTAAATTTGCTTATTACATTCCAGCAGCTATCAATAAATCAAGTGTTCTGAGGAAAAAATCAGATTTCTGTGAGTATCCTAGGCTCTGTACTAGGCTGTCAAATAATCTCAAGCCGGTCTTCCAAAAACCAACCAATCAGGGCTAGCTATGGAGCTACCAATCAGGGCAACTATCTATGAGTAAAAGATCCTCCTGGTAGAATAAACCCCTCTCTGTCTGCCTGTCTCCGCATGTGCACTGGAGCATAATTTGGTGGGAGGGGCATACGAGAGAGATTGGAGTGCAATAGTGATGGGCAGTTTGGCTCTTTTTTCTGAGTCAGCTCTTTCCGTACTGTTCAGTTTGAAGAGTTGGATCGGAGTCGCAAGTTTTTGGTACTTCCGGTTAATACAGTAGGCCTACCGTTCGTTTGTTGCACAAAAAGTAGTTCGAACTTTTTCTCCCAACGGCGCAAGCTCGAATTTCAGGCTGTTTCAGACAGCAGAGTCTAGCTGGTAGCAAATGAAGTTAGTAAACCAGCTTTGATATTTTATTCAGACCTACATCACCTGATTGATACTCATTTTCTAATAGCCTATGCTCAAAGTTTTCTGTTCACCCCCCCACACATCCATGTTGTTTTTATGAATGCATCCAGTTGGCATTTATTTACGACTTTCCCATCTCAGTTATTCTAGCAGTGTAAAATATCACTGTCGGTCATTGATTGTAACGTTAGATTTTACATAGTACGAATAGACATTGAATGGTTATATTTGCATAGGCTATAGCTATTTTATTAGTCTATGCAAATATAAATCTTATTTTTTATCAGATCCTAGAATCCAGTAGCCTACTGAAAATGTGGTGGATGGATGGCTGTGTAGGAGAGATAGCCAGCCAAATCCGACAAACAAGCCAGATCTTGATGCATGTGTGTGTACAGGAGCCTGTTTCATTTATTAGTTTTAAATAGTAGATTTGGTAAAGATTTATTTAGACACCATATTTGAACCATTAGGCTATTTATTTATTCTATTATACAAAATTGTATCTATCTGTTCACTGTTGTTGTTGGTCAAGAGTTCTAAAATAAAAATGCCACCACTTTTAAATAAGAAGTAGCATATTTGCTGAACACAATCACATATTAATTCTGTTTTATACTGCAATTCGGTTGCAAATAGCCACATGTAATAATTTCGTGATAAAAAGTAGGCGTCTCGGAATATCATTAGATATAACAGAATACCTTTGTCAATGTTTTTGGTTGATCCACGCTGAGTAGGCTAAACTCGATTATTAATGGTGTAGGCTACAGCATTAGCTCTCTATTAAAACTCGAAAGGACTTTGGTTTGTGTCATGGCTCTGGAGCCGTGTCAAGTTGACTTTGTGCTGATGAGAGTTGGGTAGTAGGCGACTGTAGGTACATCTTTTAACCGTTAGCAGTAGTAGCCTAATAATCACTTTGGAATGAGCTGGGGCGATTATCTAATTCACAGAAATATGTGCAATATTGTTAGATCAACTTAAAATGTATTCTTAAATTATTATAAAACAGATTTGTGCAATCTATTTTGTTGGGCGCATCACTACTGCTGCTCAACCTAGGTTATAACTAGTGACACCGGCTCCCGGCTGTAGTAGAAAGCAGGCAGAGTCAAGAACCAGAGCTAAGAGCCAGAGCTGTGGGTAAGCACGATTCCCTCTAACTGTCAAGTCAACTCAGACGACTCAGCATGAAGAGTCGTTCAAAAATACCGATTCGTTCACGAACTGCACATCAGTAGAGTGCAAAAGGGGGAAGTCTTTTCGCCTTGTATATTTTCAAACTTGCCTACTGCAGCTTTAATATGAGCTAGGTAGCTTACAAGTACCGGTAGGCTACAGTGTGAGAAAAATGGAACAGGCTACTTAAAGGGTAACAAAACACGCTGGTTTCGCTAGACCCCGCTCCCTTTTGAAAAACGAAAAATGCCAAAATTTCAGCTGGCTGCAGGCTTGGAGAAAGCAGTTCTGGATGACGCATGCAAAGTTTAGACGAAGCAGTTCTGGACGACACATGCGCAGTTTAGACGAAGCAGTTCTGGACGATGCATGCAGTTTAAGTTATGGAGTACAAGAATGAACACCATTATCAGGAGTATAATGTTGTAATATAGTAAGCTAGTAAATGTTTTTAAAACTACAAAATGCCTAAATTGTAATATCTATATCACAATGGCGTATTGCTTAGTGTGCGCTTGTAACGTTATATTTTTAGCGATGATGACTAATTCATACTTTTATTGGCAATTAATGTTACCAACACAGCCATTCAGTCTTATCATAAAGGGTGCGTGCACCCGACTACAGTGAGCAGTGTTAATTTAGCTAAGGTTCGCTATATAGTTAGTTAGCTAACATTAACACCTGAGCTCTTAATGGATATATTACTCAAGCCATATCCAACTTACTCTCATTCACAGACCCAAAACCCCTCCAAGTAAAAATAAATAAATAATGAGTCACAAATCATAATAATGAACATTTATTAGAACAAAATATTAAACAGTCACTCACTCATTCCATCACTCACTCACTCCTTCTATCTCACTCATTCCTTCCATCTCTCACTCACTCATTCCTTCCATCCCTCCCTCACTCACTCATTCCCTCCGTCACTCCCCCAGCCCTGCACAAAGTTGACAAAAATCACTGCAAAAGCCCAGATGCATGAATAAAAGGCCTGCAACTCCCCCCTTCTTCCTCTTCCAACATAACATAATTAGTGATAGTAAATATTAATTTGACATTTTCAGTACTATCATATGCCGGGTAAATAGGACAAAAAGAACATTTCAGTGGACCTTTGCTACTGCAACCTATCATATAATCCCGCAAAGACTAGGAATAAGATATAAAACGGCCTTTACGTTCAAAATTGAAGTACCTAGCTAGCCCACGGACTGGCCAGGGAGAAGAGAGAGGACGCTGTGCCATCTCTTGGCTTTTGTTAGATGAATGCCACCTGTGAGGCTGGGAGATCTAACAATTAAGCACCTAGGCTGCACTATGTCACTTACACTGACGTCGCTGGCATTCATTACAGTAGGCCTACCTTGCAAGCTAACCCAAGCTTGCAAGCTAGTCCATCATCATCATCGCAAAAAATATAATGTTAGGAGCACACACTAAGCAATACGCCATTGTGATGTAGGCATTTTATAGTTTTTAAAACATTTACTAGCTTGCTATATTACAACATTACACTCCATAGTAATGATGTTCATAATTGTTGTAACATTACTCCATAACTTAGTCTTTCTCGATGTCATGTTTGGGCCAGAACTGCTTTGTCTAAACTGCGCATGCTTTGTCCAGAACTGCTTTCTCCAAGCCTGCAGCCAGTTGAGTGTCCAAAATTTGGGCGTGATAAGGTAATAATATAAGGGCTGAGCTCCAGGTATCAAACCATGCCCCAGCAATTTTTTTTCACTGGTAGCCAAAAGCTAATTTCTACTCTGGACAGCACTCATAGCGGCTGCTTCCCAGGTAACGAGGAACGTTTGGGATCTTTAAAGAATGTTCCCTATACAGCCCTGTAAGGTCTTTGCAGAACATTACATTGGGAACATTCTGGGGTGAATAGGAGAATGTTACTCCAAGATAACAAAAGAACATTCCAGGAACATCCCATAAATGTCACAGACGTTGCAATGTGTTACTTGGAACATTCCTAAAACTTGATTGTGGAACTTCCCCTTCACATTCCATGAACATTACATGAACATTCTATGTAACATAAGTGAAATATTCTAGGAATATTAGTCCCTTTAGTCGTTTAGTCCCTTTCAAGTCCTCAGAATATTCCTAAAACATGATTGTCAAACTTCTCTTTCACATTCCACGAACATGACAGGAACATGACAGGAACATTATATGGAACATAAGTGGAATATTCTAGGAATGTTAGTCCAAACGTTCCCTTTTGGTTTCTCTAACGCTTGGATTTAACATTCCCTTACTGTGAGACCAGAGTACGTTGCTAACATTCCCCATACATTCTTGCCACGTCATTACAAAACGTTATTTTGGGAACATTCTGGGGTGTATATATAGGGGAATGTTACTCCAAGATAACAAAATAACATTCCAGAAACATCCCATAAATGTCACAAACATTGCAATGCGTTCCCTGGATGTCATAATGTTGTGTTCCTCTCAAGTCCTCAGAACATTCCTTCAACTTGTTTGTGGAACTTCCCCTTCACATTACAGGAACATTCTATGTAACATTAAGGAAATATTCTCATAATGTTAGTAGAAACGTTCCCTTTGGGTTTATCTAATGCTTGGATTTAACGTTCTCTTACTGTGAGACCGGAGTACATTGGTAACATTTCCCATACATTCTTGCCACGTCATTACAAAATGTTACTTTGGGAATATTCTGCGGTGTAGAGGGGAATGTTACTCCAAAATAACAAAAGAACATTCCAGTAACATCCCATAAAAGTCACAAACGTTGCAATGTGTTACTTGGATGTCATAATGTTGAGTTCCTCTCAAGTCCTCATAACATTCCTACAACTTGATTGTGTAACTATTATTAGATCTTAGGCCTGTCCTTCAGCTGCCGAGTAGATGGTGATATGTAGTCCCATTTAAATATATTTTTGCGGCATTTTGGATTCATTAGAGACTAGAAAATCAAAGGGAAAGAGAGAATGGCCTTTGAGGTTTATCTTGAGCCAGATTTGAACCCATGTTGTGGAAAACAGGAATTGCTGATGACATGCGATTTACCTGGTTGAGCTACTAGATCCCCTCGTTCCTTGCAGCGAGCAATTTTCAGGCTAAAAGCCCTAAAATAAACGTCTATTGCAGTCAGTGAAAAGACCTCTTAAAATGGTTTCAAAGTTAATTTTTTTCTACATCTATTTGTATAGACCTCTGTCCTCTTTCAAGAGTTCTTGTTTATACCACGTTTCAACCAAATTTTTTCATGTAAAAAAAACAGCACAGGAATCAAACTCACAATCCTTGAATCTGAAGACTAGTGCTTTTCCACTGAGCCATCAAGGCCACATGTTTGCAGCTGTGTTGTAGTGTTTAATGAATGATATCACAAACGAGCATGCAAGTTGTTGACTCTCATGTACAAGTCCACACACATGCGCATAGCAGCAATTTGTGCAACATTATTTTTGGGCACAAACTCTGTCTGCCTAGGGTAGAAACTTGTGCCATGTTGTGTGCCCAAGCTTTGTGGCAACAAATTGGCTAAATGTTTTGACATTTTAAGTGATACACTTCATGCGGTGAAATTGCATCTACGTGTAGGCCGGATTTCGCTTGCCAAAGCAATGACATTTTGAGAAACGCATCCACATTAATCCATATTGTTTGTCTTTGAATTTACAACTGAATCACATATGAAAATTATAACATAAAATGTGCACATTTATATTGTAGATTTTAGCCAGTCTAAAAAGGGCCAAATGAGAGCTTGGATGGTATTCCATATTTCACCAACATTTTAACGTTTATATGGGTTTGTGCTCAATGGGTATATGCAGATGACACCATTGTAGTTCCGCCGACTTTTCAACACAAAAATGCTCACTGGGTAACAGAAAAAAACAATGGTTATTTAGTCTTCAAATCCCCATTTTCTTCAAATCCCCATCGTATAACCTCAAAATCACGCTTGGATTTTTTCTCGGAAGATTTATTTATTTATTTATTTCGGCACGCATATAGTCACACTTCATCACAATTTCTGTAATATGCCCTGAACAAACACAGTACCTGCCGAAAAGGAATACGGGAAAAAGCAGACTGCTTATCAAAGTCCCGCCCCAATTCCCAACTCAAATTTGAATGTTCACATTATACATTTGTTTAAAACAGATTACTTCGTATCACAACAGCATAGCTGAATTTTCTTTATAACAAAACAGACCGAGAAAGAAAAAATAAGATAAAATAAAATAAACAAAATAATAAAGTCCAAATAAGTCGAATTTAAATGTACATGTCATACATTAGTCAAAATAATTTGTTTCATTTCAACAGCAAACAGTCCAGAATATTGTTCAGATAATGTCCAAATAAATGTGTCCGTTTCTTCGTTTTTCTGATGCTCTAGTGTCCCCTGTAAATTCAGTGCATTATGCGTGAGAAGGTGTGAGTGCCAATCGCAGAGTTCATTACCCATCACTATTATCTGCACTGGCCCCCGGAGGCTTGATGATTTCCGCCTGTAATTTGGCTATTTTTTCCTTGTTTTTAGAGATGTCAGACCTCATTTTTCTCAAGATCAGGCTAAACAAGCCGTTATTGGCGTGTGTCAAAATAAATATTCATTATTTTACGTCTCTTTTATTTCAATGGGTAGCCTATTTATTTCCACTCATATTTAATTCAAGGCGTAGGCCTATTTATTTCAAGCCGTAGACCTATACATTTCAAGTCGGCATGAAAGGGGTAGCTATGTTCAGCTATGATCATTGGTTGCTCAGTCCTTAAATATAAAAAACTAAATAGGCCTACCGCTTACTTATGCATAGTTTTATAGGTTACATATAGGCTAATATAATACATACGTATATAAGTTGCATAAAGATCAGCATATTTTGGTAGTGTATTGACAGATGCAGACTTCCCCTGAGAAAATATGCTAGATCTATGACTCCCTTAATGCTGAACTAATTTTCATGTTATAAACGTCAGAAATATCTGCATAAACAGGTTACCTTATTGCCAAATTTCCCAGAGCAGCTAGCATATTTGCAAAAAGCCTTTTAACGATAGCCTATAGGAGTTGTCAAAATGTCGAGGTTTTTTGTTGTAAATTAATTTATAATTTCTGAGAAATATGAATAGGCTGCTATAATTTGGACGTGAACAACTACCACTAGGGGGGCACCGTGCATAGGGTAAGCATTATTAACAAGGGGTAGCCTAATAATGAACGCACACCCACAGTTTCCACACTCCAAAAATTACTTATGGTGAGCCCTTGTGTTAGGCACTTAGACCCTGCATTTAAATGAGCACACCCCTAATGTTATATAGAATGTTCCTGGCACGTTCCTGGAACGTCATATTGAATGTTTGAAGAACACAAAAAAAAAGTCCACAGAACATTCCCCCTATGTTACATGGAATGCAGCTAGACTGTTGCACTGATGTTATATACAATGTTTGTAGAGCGCAAGAGGAAGGTTCCCAGAATGTTATCCTCATGTTATGTAGAACATTGCCCTGATGTTTTATGGAATGTCCAGAGAATGTTCCCCGCATATTATATAGAATACTCTTAGAATGCCAGAGGAAGGTTCCCAGAACGTTACCCTCATGTTACATAGAATGTTCCCCTGATGTTTCATGGAATGCTCCTAGAATGCTCCCCTGATGTTATATAAACTGTTCATAGAGCACAAGAGGAAGGTTCCCAGAACGATACCCTCATGTTACATAGAACGTTGCCCTGATGTTTTATGGAATGCCCAGAGAATGTTCCCCTCTGATGTTACATGGAATGCTCTTAGAATGTTACCCTGATGTTATATAAACTGTTCATAGGGCGAAAGAGGAAGGTTCCCAGAAAGATACCCTAATGTTACATAGAACATTCCTCTGATGTTCCATGGAATTCTCCTAGAATGTTCCCCTGATGTTATATAAACTGTTCGTGGAGAGCAAGAGGAAGGTTCCCAGAACGATACCCTCATGTAACATAGAACATTGCCCTGATGTTTTATGGAATGCCCAGAGAATGTTCCCCTTTGATGTTACATGGAATGCTCCTAGAATGTTCCCCTGATGTTATATAAACTGTTCGTGGAGCACAAGAGGAAGGTTCCCAGAACTATACCCTCATGTTACATAGAATGTGCCTAGAACCTAAGAGGAATGCTCCTAGAATGTTTCTGGAATGTTAAAGGGACATTCCTCAGAAACATTGTGTGAAAGTTCTTAGAACCTGAAAAAAACTCAACATTGCATCAACCAGGGAACATTTAGAGCAACCTTAATAACATACAGGGAACCTTCCTAGAACGCGATTTTGTTAGCTGGGTCTCTCTCTCTCTCTCTCATACACACGAAGCACGCTAGCTGAAGCTGCTGCAGAGCCCCCGTTTCAGCTTATAATGATGCGGCCAGCAAACAGAAAATCACACGCTGTCCAAATAGTTACCCATGCCATGTAGGCTACTCATTTTACAAAGGCTGTAGGCAATCACACTACCTGCAAGATATCAACAATATTGGTTTCCATTTCAACAGGTGCACACGTGGTCACTGCACTGAACTCTCTCCAAGAGAGAATGACTGTTAGGGACGTACGTTGCAAAGCTAAACGTGTAGCATGCATATACTACAACTCCTGGCTCAACTATTTGACCCAAATCCCCCCTTTCTGCAGGAAATACCACATATAGCAATAATATACCCTAAAACATAAATTCAACAATACTTTTTAAAAGTGACTTCATTAACCAACAAAATGTAAATAACTGCTCTCGTCCACAGTCAGCACTGCAGCTCACACTGAACGGTGTCGTGCAGCACGAGTCATAGTTTGTTTACAAATAATATTCGACATAAACAGGCCAGCAAGGGCACAGTGAGAACAAAGTAAATAATTGATACTTTACTTACCTCATCAAATATCCAGCCTATATATTTATTTTTAAAAATATTTTAAAAAACAAGGGACTATCAAGCTAACTATAAAAAAAAAATACCAAAAATAAATAGGCTACTATAACTAGAATATTCAAAAAAGCTAAACTGTAAGCCAGCTATATGGTCAAAGTGCATGGCATTAAGTACATTTAGGGCGTGTCCAAGTCCACTTTTGCTATTTAGACGGCGTGTTTTTTGAGCGCTAAGCACGGCGCAACGTGCAAATGGGCTGAACCTAGTCTCTTCATTAATTATAGGTGTGTCTTGGGCGTGACATGCAATAAACCAATCAAAATGTCATATCCCATTCCCTTTAAAAGCCTGCTAAACATGCTCGTGCGTGTTTAGTGCGATCAAGGAATAGGCTATATGGATCAATAGTAGCCTATGGTCAATATTATTCAAACTAACCATTATGAGTTCCCGGTAATTCCCCACAGTGCTGCTATTTTACAAAATATATGCGGTTAAATTTTGTTAAAAGCACCTGCAACAGCTGAGAATAAGCTACCAATGGCTTCCGTCTCACCTTAGAAAACGCCAAATTAGCCTGCTTGTTTAACAAATTTTGTTTGATTATGCAATGAAGCAATTAACTCATGTTCAAGCTTCATCCGAAGTTCATTAAGCCTACCTGCATTCTAATTTTGATTAATAACATCAATAACGTTATTTTGCCTTAATGATGACACTAAATACAATAAAGCTGTCAGGTTGGCAACCCATAGGTTCACACATATTTCCCCTTGTTTTATAATGTCCTGCTTATGGAAATGTGACCAACCTGTTTTACTGGTAGCGTAATGCTTTAAAACAATCCACTTTCTCAGGAAGACCGTGAAAAGTGTGATTTACAGCAGGGGAAACAGACCTGCTCCTCTAAAGCGCACATGCAGATAATGGCATTAAAATTCATTGTGAATTAATTGTGTAACATGCTGCAAATTTGTTTTCGTTTCTAATTAGATGCTTAGTTCTCTTTAAAATCTTTTGTTCAGTTATGGAATAACTGTTTTAATAAGCTGAGAGTATATGAAAACCTTGTCACTGTAATTTAAAAAATATGAAGGACGAAGAATAGCTAAGGTTACAATTCAGTTAACGTGGTGACATTTATCTCAGTTTTTTTAACCATAGGATATCGAAAAAACCTTATGCACAGCGAATCCCCTGTAGCCTAGGCTAGTTGAAAAACAATACATGCAATATTCACTGAACAAAGTTTTGAACTTTTTTCAGTCACAACCATTCTATTTACGTACAGGCTCTATTCCTAGATAAACAGAGCTGAATTGTAATGACATCTGAAGCGCATTTTCAGAACTCAAATTTCCATCTATTGCAGTGCGCGAGTTTTTCCATTGAATGACAATTCACACATTAGTAATTAGTAAATGACAATTCATGCATCAGGCTTGATATAGGTGTTATCACTCCTTTTTAATGGATAGCCATTGTCCCGTACCATCGCACATCGCTTGGATGTTGATGGAGTGGGCTGAAAGCAATTTATTGTGGCATTCCCCTTTGCTGAGGGACAGGTAGGTAAAAATAATATAATACAATAATAAGTCAATTAAGAACAAGTTAAAACAGTCACAGCTAAAATCAATCAGGGTTTTAACTAGATTTTTTAATTGACCCATAGGAACCAGAGTATCAAGCTTAAGAGTACACCGCAATTCATTCCACGTATATGGTGCAAAATATTTAAAAGCAGTTTTTCCCAGATCTGTAGCACTAGCCAGTCCTGTGAGCGGGTCTCATGAGTTCCTACTCTCCAGTCAATGAGTGATGTTAAATATAGGGGCAATTTTTGGAGAAGCCCCTTATAAATAAATAAAAACAAATGCTGATCTCTTCTTATGGCAAGAGAAGGCCAACCAACTTTTTGATATAGAGTGCAGTGATGAGTGCCATAGATATCTCCAGTTATAAATCTCAGGGCTGAATGGTAGACAGCATTTAAGGGCGTAAGAGTGGATGTTGCCGCATAGCTGTAAATAACATCACCGTAATCTAACACTGATAGAAAGATTGCTTCCACAATCTTCTGTCTACAAGACATAGGGAAACGAGTCTTGTTTCTGTATAAAAAAACCGAGCTTCATTCTTAATTTTTTTATTAGTGCTTCAATATGTAGTTTAAAAGTCAATTTATCATCAATCCAGATGCCTAAATATTTATAATGTGGGACTATTTCAATGACTGGACCATTTAAAGTGCAGATTTGGATAGTACTGTCAATGTTTTTGGATCTGGAGAACAACATATATTTTGTTTTGTCGGCAATTAATATAAGTTTGAGATCTGTAAGTGCATCTTGTAAGGCATTGAAAGAAAGCTGCAGGTTTTCAGTAGCTGATTTTATAGAGTCAGCCCAACAGTATAAAATAGTATCATCTGCATAAAGGTGGACATTACAGGATTGCAAAGACAAGACTATATAATTTATATAAATAGTGAACATGACTGGTCCTAATATTGAACCTTGTGGGACGCCTTTTGTTATTGGTAGAAACTCTGATCTAATATTACCCACTTTTACGCACTGCTGTCTGTCAGAGAGATAATTTTTTAACCATCTACAGGCATTTAGATCAATTCCAATACTTGATAATCTTTGCAGGAGGAGGGAATGATCAACTGTATCAAAGGCTTTTGATAAATCAACAAAAAGGTCAGCACAGTGCTTCCTATTGTCTACAGCTGACAGAATATCATTTAAAATTATAGAAGTAGCAGAGATGGTGCTATGATTTGTTCTGAAACCGGATTGGTGGGGAGTTAATACAGAATATCTAGTTAAGGATGATTTGAGTTGATTGTTTACTAATGATTCAAGGGTTTTAGACAGGCAAGACAGTTTTGAAATAGGACAGTAGTTATTTAGGTCACTTTTTTCTCCTCCCTTGTGCAAAGGTAAAACATGAGCCAACTTCCATACTTTAGGAATTGTGCCAGTTAAAATAGTTAAAAATAAAAATATGTGTTATATGCTCTGAGATTATGGGGGCAGAGAGCTTGAGAAGAAAAGGGTCCAAATTGTCCTCGCCAGTTGCTTTCTTTGAGTCAATGGCCAGAAGAGCTTCAGTAACTACATTAGGAGAGAGGGATGGAGGGAAAACTGAACGGTATTGTTTACTGTATGTACAGAATTATCATTTTTAGTAAGAGGCAGCCCTACAGAACCATCATTGTTAATGAATATATTTGCAGAATTGGCTAATCCCATACACTTGTCTTCAAAAATGTGTTTGTTAAAAGCTGTACATATTTCTTTTTCCACTGTCAGTATGAGATTTCTGGAATTGACATGAGTGGGCAGAGAGGAAACCTTATTGTTTTTAATGGAGTTTACTGCTTTCCAGAATTTAGATGGATTTGACCAAGAGCTGGAGATGGAGGTTAAATAATAATTTGATTTAGCTTTCCTTATTGAGGAGGTGCATTTATTTCTTAGCTGTCTAAAGGCAAGCCAATGAGAGGGGTCCCCGGAATGTCTAGCTAGGGCCCATGCTTTATTTCTTAACTGGACCAGATTTGATAATTCAGAATTGAACCAGGGGCAAGGCCTATCTTTTATTCTTAATTTCTTGAATGGAGCATGTTCATTTACTACTGAATTGAAGATATTAGAAAAATGATCCAATGCTAATTCGACGTCTGGTATTTCTATTGTATGCGAAAGGTTGCTATGTTGGAGATCATATAAAAAAGCTTGTTCATTAAAAATTTTTTAATTTCTCTTAACAGCAATCCGAGTTTTGGATTTGGGCAATCGAGGATCCTTGATCCATACTATTGTGCAAGGGTCACATGTCTAATGGAAGTACACCACTGGAAGAATACTTATGGGGATGGTTTGTTAATATGATATCAATTAAGGTTGATTTAGTAGGGTCCTTAAAATTCTGGCGAGTAGGATCAGAGATCAGTTGAGTAAGTCCAAGATCAACACAGATGAACTTTAGACTGTCTGAATCTGTGGACATCCAATTTAAGTTAAGATCTCCCAAAATAGTCACTTCTGAGGTCATGCAAGGGGTTAATTTCTCAAAAATATCAGCAACCGCCTCTAAAGGGGCGGAAGGTGGGTGATATATACCAACAACTGTAAAAAGAGCATTTTGACTTAATTGGGATGGCAGGTATGCCATCCGCCAAGTTACGGCTTGGTGGGGCATGCCCCATACCTATACAACACAGAGAGTTTGGCACTTTTCAGGGTTTCCTACAGAAGTAAACACAATAACCATAAACTCTCAGCCCTTAAAAACATTAACTTCTGTATGTTCTGACCTCATGTAACCACACAGCATTCAGATACAACTTCACACATCCACACAATAAAGCCCCAAACTTGGGTTATTTTGCCGTTTTTCTCCTTCCTCTTCTGCTTCTTCTTCTTCTTCCTATTTTTCCTGCCAAACTGCCTGCCTCCGTCGCAATGTTATCCAATAGGGAGAATTATTCTTTGAGGGTATGGTCCGTATACCTGCTCATCAAGCTTATCACCCAATAAAAATGCTTCATACTAATGTTTATTGATGTTAATATAGCTAATGGCTTCTTGCTTTCCAATAAGCTACTGTGGCCTAATGGTTAGAGTTGCTGTCTCTCACACAGAGGATTGTGGGTTAGAGCCCAGCAGGGCACATGCTTATTTTGACCACATTCATTTGAGATGGTAAGATGAAGAAACACAGGGCCAAGTTGCATTAAATAATTTAGGAAAGTTTGGATAGCATTGCTTTGGAATAGAGATAGTTTATTTAGTGTGAGCTACGATAGGCAATATTGTTAGTTGTAACTTGGCCACATTCTGATATCAATACTTTTAAAGGCAGGCCTAATTTTTGCAAGTTGGAATTAAGAATTTATAGACAGCACTATGTAGGCTATGCGTGAGTAACTTGGCTTTTTTTTTACGTCGTAGATGTTTTAGATCTGTTATTCTATGTCAGTGGTTCCCAAACTCGGTCCTCGGGGACCACTGTGTATGCTGGTTTTCGTTCCAACCACAATTGCAATCCCGGAATTTTAACAAGATGTCAATTGTTCTTAATTAGGTGTTTGTCATATTTAGAGGGATTATTTACCCTCTTAAGCCACATTATGTTAGCAATAGCTATGCATGTCAAGAATAATAAAAGTACAATATTCTCATTGTGCTATATTGCAAATAATTACAAAAAGAAAAAAAATTTTTAACTGACCAAATTTATTTTATTTTATTAAATAAAATTAAAGACTGAGGTGAATCAATAGTGAGACGGGTGTGTGCGGGTTGGACCCGTAATGCACGACTCAGAACACAAACGTAATAATAAATGTCAGCAAGGACTTTATTATAGGGAAATCCAGAAATCGTAGTCACACAAGCAAAGTCCAAAAACCAATAAATCCAGCCAATAACCAAAAATACAGTACCAAAGGAAAAAGCAGTCTCGTAATCAGTATCCAAGCACAAGTTCAAAACCAGAGTAGCTGTCAGCGGAGCAGAAGTACAATTCAGGGATAAAGCAGAGTTCGTTGGTCGTGGGGCGTTGCAGGAGTCAGACCGAAGTCCTATCCGCGGGGCAGAGGTACAAAACAGACAGCAGGCAAAACTCGTGGTCAAAAAACAGGCAGTAGATACGATAGGCTGGCAGTAACGATGGTCAGTAAACAGGCTTGATCTTTAACGGTAGTCAGACAAAGTAAACGCTCAAAAGTGACAGTAGTAAACTAACAGGCAACAATTTCGCAAAGACAAGACATGAACACTGATCTTATATGCAGGTGTAGACAGGTGCAGACACTTAGCTTGAGAGCAGCATGCGAAGGGGTATCAGGTGTGGAAGGCTGACGAGGTAACAAGATAATTAGTAATCGTTAGTAATAAACCTATCCTGACCTAGCGTTAGTAAATTAGTAAATGACATGCACAACAAACGTAAGGTAAACATGAACACATGGTTAGAGAGTTAGTATTACCCAATCCTGATCTAATGTTAGTAGATTAGTAAATAGACACGGGAAAATGAAACAATTAGGGAAGGCTGAGTGACAGCAAGAAAGAGAGGGAAAACAGCACGAATGCAAGGCTGCGGAAAACATGGAAATGTGTATGCTACCAAATGAACTGCATCGTAACATAAACAGAACACAAGCATGACATAAACCGAAAATAAACTGTGACAAACTAAACATGAAACGTGGCATAAACATGACAGAAACATAACAGGGCCCCCCCCCCCCCTAACGACCGACTCCTGACGGTCTACACAGTTTATCAAGGTGGTCACGGTGAAAGTCCTTGATTAGCGATTTATCAATAACCAGACTGGGAGCGATCCAGGAACGCTCCTCTGGGCCATAACCCTCCCAGTCCACCAGATACTGGAACCCCCGGCCCTCGCTTGCGAATGTCCAGTAGCTTCTTAACAGTGAAGGCCGGGTGGTTATCAATGATACGGGGAGGAGGGGGTGGGGGATCAGGAGGGCAAAGGGGGTCAGTGGAATAGGGTTTAATGCATGAAACATGAAACGTGGGGTGAATCTTAAGGGAAGGGGGCAAAGACAGCTTGACAGAGGTGGGGTTGATAATGCTAAGAATCTTAAAGGGACCAATGAAACGGGGTTGCAGTTTGTGGGAAGTGGATTGTAGGGGAATGTCTTTAGAGGAGAGCCAAACTGAATCACCAGGCTTGTACTCAGGGGCTGGAGTGCGGTGGCGATCAGCGACTCTACGATTCCGTTCGGCCGTGCTCAATAGCGCGGCCCGGGCGTCCCTCCAGATCTTGAGGCAGCGGTGCATGTGGGTAGCAAGGGAGGGAACAGCAATCTCGGCCTCTTGAACGGGGAACAGTGGGGGTAGGTAACCAAGGGAAACTTCGAATGGGGACTTTCCAGTAGTGGCGCAGGGCAGGGCGTTGTGCGTATACTCGACCCAGGTGAGCATCTTGCTCCATGAAGTGGGATTCTTGGCCGACACACAGCGTAGAGCAGCTCCGAGGTCTTGGTTGGCCCTTTCGGTTTGACCGTTAGACTGGGGGTGGTAACCTGACGTGAGGCTGGAGGTGGCTCCGAGAGCCGAACAGAATGCCTTCCAGACCTGGGAGATGAACTGGGGACCACGGTCAGAGACAATGTCCGCGGGAATGCCATGGATCCGAAACACTTCCTTGACTAGAACATCAGCAGTTCTTTGGGCAGTGGGCAATCCAGGCAGAGGGATGAAATGCGCCGCCTTACTGAACCTGTCAACCACCGTCAGGATGATGGTGTTGCCCTCAGAAGGGGGAAGTCCGGTCACAAAATCTACCCCGATGTGGCTCCAAGGGCGACTGGGCACTGGCAGAGGTGCGGGTAAACCCGGGATGGCAGGACATGAGTGATGAGTGAGCCCATTGGAGGACATGTGTCGGAGGGAACGTAAAGGCGTGTACCGGGATTGGACCTAGGATCGGGCTCCTCATTAAGCGCCTTTTTGATGACGGCCTCAATCCTCCAGGACACCGAAGCGACGGTGCAGGACCCAGGGAGGATGTTCTCCGGCGCCTTTAGCTCAGAACTGGCCATGAATAGTGGGGACAGGGCATCTGGCTTGACATTCTTGGAACCGGGGCGGTAGGTTAGACTAAAATTGAACCTGCCAAAGAACAGGGCGCATCTGGCTTGGCGGGAGTTCAACCTTTTGGCCGTCTGTAGATACGCCAGATTCTTATGGTCGGTCCAGACCACAAATGGTTTCTCGGCGCCCTCCAGCCAATGCCTCCACTCCTCCAGTGCTAGCTTGACAGCGAGTAGCTCACGGTTTCCCACGTCATAATTCCTCTCAGCCGGAGACAGCTTACGGGAGAAGAATGCGCAGGGGTGTAGAAGGTTGTCAGTGGGGGAAACCTGAGAGAGCACGGCCCCAACTCCAGTGTCGGACGCATCAGTCTCCACGACAAACTGACGAGTGGGGTCGGGGTGCACCAGAATCGGAGCGGAGGAGAACAGTCTTTTAATCTTTTTTAAAGGCATTTTCAGCCTCAGGATTCCAGCGGAACGGCATGGCAGTAGACGTGAGCTTGGTGAGAGGGGCGACGATCTGACTGTAGCTCCGGATGAATCTCCGGTAAAAGTTTGCGAATCCCAAGAAGCGTTGCAAATGTTTCCGAGTGGCAGGCGTGGGCCAGTCTGTGACCGCCTGGATCTTCTTGGGATCCGCCCTGATTTGTCCCCTCTCCAAGATAAACCCCAGGAACTCGACCGTGTCGGTGTGGAACACACACTTCTCAGCCTTAACATAGAGTCTGTTCTCCAAAAGTCGTTGGAGAACCTGCATGACGTGCCCTTCGTGTTCCTTGACATTGGAGGAGTAAATCAAAATATCGTCCAGATACACAAATACGTAGCGGCCCAATAGGTCCCGTAGGACGTCATTAACTAGCGCCTGAAAAACGGCGGGGGCGTTAGTAAGGCCGAAAGGCATAACTAGGTACTCAAAATGTCCTAACGAGGTGTTGAAGACGGTCTTCCATTCGTCCCCTCACGAATGCGCACCAGGTGATATGCGTTGCGTAGGTCCAGCTTGGTGAAAACAGTGGCGTCGTGGAGTGGGTGGAAGGCTGAGTCAATGAGCGGTAGTGGGTATTTGTTCCTGACCGTGATATTATTAAGTTCTCTGAAGTCAATACAAGGACGCAGCGAGCCATCCTTTTTCTGGACGAAGAAAAATCCAGCGCCCACAGGTGACGAAGAGGGGCGAATCAGACCGTTGGCTAGGCAATCCCGAATATATTTCTCCATGGCTTCCCTCTCAGGTTTGGAGACATTGTAGAGTCGGCTTGAGGGAAGAGTGGAACCGGGTAGAAGCTCAATTGCGCAATCATAGGGTCTGTGAGGGGGAAGTGTCTGTGCTTGCGTCATGGAAAACACGATGCCCAGGTCGTGATAAGGGGCTGGTACGTTTTCAAGCGACGGCTTGGTGTCTTGAGGTGGGGTAGGTGCGCCCCCGGCAGGTGCAGGTGCGGACCGAAGACAGGTTTGGTGACACTGGCAACTCCAGGCTTGAATGTGGTGGGACTTCCAGTCAATGACGGGGTTGTGTACTTGAAGCCAGGGTAGTCCCAGAATGAGCGGGTCGTTGGGGGAGTGGATGATGTGGAACTGGATGAACTCATGATGGTTGCCAGAAATGATAAGTTGAATAGGTAAGTGACGTGGGTCATTTTGTAGAAAATCTTGCCGTCCAGCGACCGAGCATTCTCGGTGTGGGGCAGTGGAAGGGTGGGAATGTCCAGATCTCTGACCATAACTTCATCGATAAGGTTAGCGTCAGCTCCAGAGTCAATGAGCACGCTTACTTGAACCTCCCTCTCATCTCAGGTAGCATGATTGTGGCAATGAGGTTAGGACGAGTATCGCTCTTGGAGATCTTCTCCTGATGGTTTGAAGACCTCACTCCCACAGATGACTCGGATCTCCTGGACCGGGCGGTGCACTGTGCCTGAGAATGCCCCAGCTTACCGCAGTAGAAACATGCCCCGGTCTCCCTCCGACGTCTCCGTTCCTCGGGCGAGATCTTGACTCCGGCACGGGAAAGATCCATAGGTTCGACTACCCCGTCCTGGTTCCCCTCCGTCAATGAGGCAGGTACTCGTCTGGGGTACGGCTGACCGGGCGGAACCGGTCTCTCCGTCCGGTGAAGTCTGTAGCGGTTATCCAGGCGAATGGCGGCTCGGACAAGGGCGTCGAACTCCCTGATGGGTTCCTGATGGGCTAACTCATCCTGGAGCGCCCCGTTGAAACTGGCCCGGAACAAGTCCGCAAGGGCCGAGTTATTCCAGTGGGTAGCCGCAGCGATTGTCCGAAAGTCAATAGCGTGGTCTGCGGTGCTTTTAAGGCCTTGGCGGAGGGCAATGAGTTGCTGTGAGGGCTCTTGGTCACTGGAGGCGTGCTGGAACACTTTGCGGATCTCTTCCGCAAAGGCCATGTAGCTGGGAGGAAATGAACCTCCGGACCACACCGCAGTAGCCCAGTCCAAAGCCTTCCCCTTAAGTAGCCCCATCACGTAGCCAATCCGTCGCTCATCGGTCGGATAGGTAAATGGCTGTTGTCGGAAAACAAAGTCACATTGCAATAGAAATGCCTTGCATCTCTCCGGTTCACCACCGAACCTCTCCGGGGGGGGGGGGGGCTGTTGTGGCTCCCGGAATTGCCAGGCTCCCATGGGGTTGGAGGGTGGGATAGCAGGCGGCTTAGCAGGTTGCTCTGGAGTACGTGGTTGAATGGCAATGGCCAGTCTCCTCATCTCAGCGCACAACTCTTTAATCTCCTCCCGGAGCTTGGAAATCCCCTGGGTGTGCTGCTGCACGATGAGGCCTTGTTGTTGCAAAGCGTGGAACATGGTGGTTGAGTCAGCAGGGTCCATCATGGCGAAATTATTCTGAGACGGGTGTGTGCGGGTTGGACCCGTAATGCACGACTCAGAACACAAACGTAATAATAAATGTCCGCAAGGACTTTATTATAGGGAAATCCAGAAATCGTAGTCACACAAGCAAAGTCCAAAAACCAATAAATCCAGCCAATAACCAAAAATACAGTACCAAAGGAAAAAGCAGTCTCGTAATCAGTATCCATGCACAAGTTCAAAACCAGAGTAGCTGTCAGCGGAGCAGAAGTACAATTCAGGGATAAAGCAGAGTTCGTTGGTCGTGGGGCGTTGCAGGAGTCAGACCGAAGTCCTATCCGCGGGGCAGAGGTACAAAACAGACAGCAGGCAAAACTTGTGGTCAAAAAACAGGCAGTAGATACGATAGGCTGGCAGTAACGATGGTCAGTAAACAGGCTTGATCTTTAACGGTAGTCAGACAAAGTAAACGCTCAAAAGTGACAGTAGTAAACTAACAGGCAACAATTTCGCAAAGACAAGACATGAACACTGATCTTATATGCAGGTGTAGACAGGTGCAGACACTTAGCTTGAGAGCAGCATGCGAAGGGGAATCAGGTGTGGAAGGCTGACGAGGTAACACGATAATTAGTAATCGTTAGTAATAAACCTATCCTGACCTAGCGTTAGTAAATTAGTAAATGACATGCACAACAAACGTAAGGTAAACATGAACACATGGTTAGAGAGTTAGTATTACCCAATCCTGATCTAATGTTAGTAGATTAGTAAATAGACACGGGAAAATGAAACAATTAAGGAAGGCTGAGTGACAGCAAGAGAGAGAGGGAAAACGCTGCGGAAAACATGGAAATGTGTATGCTACCAAATGAACTGCATCGTAACATAAACAGAACACAAGCATGACATAAACCGAAAATAAACTGTGACAAACTAAACATGAAACGTGGCATAAACATGACAGAAAGGTAACAAATAGGCTCCTAATTGGTGAAGTTGTGGATATATGGCCTCTAAAACTAACCATTTGATAAATAATGGAAAAAAAGACAAAGAAAATGATAACGAGCCAAACTTGCAGTGTTAATACATTTTTTTTAAACTTGATGAGGGAACTTAAAAACTCACGTTTTCAACTACCTAATTAGGAGCCAATTGATTCACCCCAGTCTTTAATTTGATCAGTTTTAAAAAAATGTTACCTATTTGCAAAACAGCCCAATAAGCACAGTAGGAACATGGGAATTTTTATTCTTCATGGCATGCATAGCTATTTCTGACATGATGTGGCTTAAGAGGGTAAATAATCCCTCTAAACATGAAAAGCACCTAATTAAGAAAAATGAACAGCTTGTTAGGATTTTGGGATTGCAATTGTGGTTGGAACGAAAACCAGCATACACAGTGGTCCCCGAGGACCGAGTTTGGGAACCACTGTTCTATATTCAATATCAATAGTTCATATTGTTTTGGGATAGACACACTAACTAACTTGGATGCTTTGATGTTATTTCTGATATAGATTGCTACACCTGCGCCCTTAGTAAGTCTATCTAAATAAATTGTAGCCATTTAAATTAATATCATCATCTCCAATTGACTTTTTAAACCAAGTTTCTGAAAGGACTAAGATGTCAGGATTGTTGTTCAAGATACAAATGTTCGTGTCATCCATCTTTTTCATCATGCTACAAATGGTGATGTGCATCAGCCCAAGTCCCTTTCTCTTCTTGAAATCTAGAGATGAGTTCAGGGAAGGGGGTGGGTTCTCTGATATAGCAGGTATAGAATTTGTAAATACATTGATGGGGGTGAGATTAGTGACACAGACACCAGAAGGTCTGTGTATATTTCTATGAGTGCTGTGATACACAATGTCAGAGGACACAATAACAAGATTTTTCTGAGTTATAATATTTTATATTTTTCTGCAACTGCCTGTTGCTAATCCTGACAAGCATGTTAAAAATGTCATTAGATGGTCCGAGCCCGGTAGGAAGTGTACCTGTGTAGGTGGTGGAACGATTGTGGTAAGGACTAGGACCGGGGGGTTAGGGTTATCAATCGCTGACGGACCTGTCAGCACTGGACCAATGGATGGGCATGTTGTGATGACGTGATGAGCAGGTGGACATGGGAGCGCGTGGATGGAGAAGACTGTATGTCAAGTTGGCAGAAAGCGTCCGTGCGCCAGCTTTGTTTAGATGGAAACCATCTGCAGCGAAAAAATTACGATGTTCCCAGAAGAGATTGAAATTGTCTATAAAGTGCACGCTGAGAGCCAGGTGTTAAGGCTGAGCAGTCTACTGAAACGCCCCATTCCGCGGCCGAGAGTGGGTGTTGGGCCGGAGATGTAAATTCTAATATTGGACTGTTTGAGGACGTTAAAGAGATGGGCAAAGTCTTGTTTTAACAGTTCGGACTGCTGTTTCTGAATGTCGTTTGTACTGACATGTATGACGACCCTGTCAATCTCAGGGTAGGAATTTATTATGTCTGGGAATTTATCAGCGATGTTTTGTACTGTAGCACCTGGGAAAAAGAGAGTATAAGCTCTATTTACTGTCACATTTCTGACTATCGAGTCACCAATAATAAGCGTTGATGGAGGAATCGGCGCCGGTGGAGAAGTAGCGGCGTCAGCAGGATAGGGCGCAGAGGCAGCCAACTCTTCAGCACTAGTGGAAGTGGTTTGTGCAGGGCCGAAGATGATAGTGTCCAAGTGCCTCTCAACCTCCTGGATTTTGTAGAGTGTGGAAATTCTTTGCTCCAACGCTGAGATTTACGCAGCTCTCGCAGCCAGACGAAGAGGTACAGTAAGTGGAGCCATTTACTGATTTATTATTCTGTTTAAATTGGCAACGTGTCCATACTTAACCAATGTGTTTATGAAATCTTACCTAGCAAATAGTATTATAAAAAATATTCGGCTATATTAATTTTTCAAAAGTAAAGTACATCGGTTTACCCTGAGTATTTAAGCGTCCGTAAGGACAAAACCAAGCCAACGCCGAGGACGCCAACGCCAACCTTCCTTATGCAGTCCGTTAAATTTAATTGCTGCATAACGTTGCTGAGCCTAGTCCTGACCAAATGAAGCAACCCCAGATCGTAACACTGCTTCCAGAGGCTTGTAGAGTGGGCACGATGCATGACGGGTGCAACGGCAACTTTTTTTTTGGCCAGGCATTGTATGTTATATCTTCAATTTCTAATTGCTATTAGCCATTTCTTGCACGTTGGAATTTTTAATTGGAAGTCTGTGGAACGCATGTCCTTTTGCACTCATGCACTGAGGAACAATACACCCAAGCATTTTCAGTCACAGCCGTAGACTACTGTAGGATATCTAGGGCCCTATCTTACACCCGGTGCAAAGCGGCGCTAACCCAAACGCAAGTGTCTTTGCTATCTTACACCCGGCGCATGGTTCATTATAACGCCTTACGTTCACACCGTTTAAATACCATGTATTCTTGCGCCCATTACAAGTGAACTGGGCGTGTTGGTCTTAAGATGAGGAGTGGCCAGGATTCTTTTTGGTGTATTGCTATCTTGAGCCAGCAGAAAGCGCTTGCGCTAGAACCACCACAAACCTGGTCTAAAGTCATGTCGCAGTTGTTTAAATGTTATTTTAACAGCGCATATAAGTGTGTCTACATAGGCGTGTGCACAATGCGCGTACACCCTCCAGTCTGTTACACACAGGGGCACGCACAAGCATGACTAAAATATCAAGATTACAATGTGAAATATCATTATTGTGTAGGCTATATCAAAAAATGCATAACAATAAAAGGGTCCATAAGTCAAAGACCACATACCTGTCCCTCAGCTCACTCCATCAACATCCAGACGATGTGCGATGGTACGGGACAATGGCTATCCATTAAAAAGGAGCTGATAACACCTATATATAACAGGATTACTGTTCTTGAGACAAAGATTAGAATGCAAGAAGGTGGATCTATAAATTAATTGCCTTCTCGGAATCCGTCACCCATGGCTAGGCTAACAACATGCAAAACAGTGGGTACCAACACTGGGTTGCTTCCACTACCAAATGCTAACGTTACGCAACTATCTGCTAACGCAACAAGGAGTAACAAAGAGAACTTTCCACCAGTGGGAAGAAAAAACAAGAAGAAAGCTGTTTCCCTCGGACCGGGAAAGCTTAAACTGAGCAACAGATTCCTACCACTATCATCACAGCCAGAATCGCCATCTGTCAAGGCAACGAAGCCCCCCACCACCACTGCTTTTATTACCTCTTCTACTCAAGACACACATCAGATTGCAGGTAATGACATCAAAAGCTACTGTTTTCCAAATAAATTACCTCTTGACATCGCGGAAGAAATCCCTGTCATTATGGCTTCCAATCAAAGCATAAGCAATATTATTTTGCAGGTAGACGCTAAAGTCACCCATAAGCCAGAATCAGTAACTTTGAAAAAGAATTTTGAGGCTCTGTTAAAAGCTGTTAGCTCTCTTGACATTAAGATGTACATCTCCGGCCATCTACCTGCAATAAAAATGAGCTCAGAAAAATTCTCCAGAACATTTGGATTTAACGCATGGCTAATTACGCATGGCCTGTCTTAAATGGAATGTGAAGTTTATTGACAACTTGGACCATTTCTGGAAGCAACACCACCTTTTTAGGAAAAACGGATCTCAGCTGAACAGAGCTGGTGAAAACATTTTGTTCTTGAACATTCGCCGTGCCCTTAAAGCAGACACAACAACCCAGAACACCGTGTCCTCGATAGCTCAGCAGGTGCTATCTAATGCACCTCTCTCTGGTATCAAAACAAGCGTAACAGCCCAGAACACCGTGTCTCTGATAACACAGACCATGGAATCCGCTGCACCCACCACAGACCCAAAAAGCAAGCTTGGGACGCCCACACCAACTGCATTTGAGAAGACACAGACCAAGGCAAATCCCACTGACCCAAAAAGCGAAGTTGGGACACCCACATCAGCTGCCTCTGAGAAAACGGCCCAGCCGCCCATCTGTGTCACTGATGGCTCTGCCCAGCCCACTGTCTGCATGAACAGAGATGACAGCTCTACTCACCCCCCCTTCACCACTCTCTGAAGACAGCAAGGGATCCTCTGTCTTTGGTTCTTTTAATCTTCCCCCCCCTCCCACCCCTCTGGCCTTCACCCTGAGGATGAATCAGCTAGTGTCTGCAGGCATACGACTAACTCCCTCTCTTGCCAGTCCCAGATCCCCCCCCCCAGTACTTATAGTCAGCTCCCCAGTACTTCAAGTATATGAATGCTCTTCGTGTTGACAGGAAAGGCGGAGGGGTTGGCTGCTATTTTCAGAGATACATTTCAATGTAAGCAAGTATCCTTCGATGATTTTGCTTCTTTTGAGTACCTTGGCATTGTGCTACAAGGTTCTCCTCGAACACTATTTTAGCGAACTCATCTCAGTAATCTCCACTGATTTTGACTGTTTTGCCATAACTGGTGATTTTAACATCCACATTGACAATCCCAATAATAACTATGCTAAAGAACTGTTTGCAGTATTTGATTCCTTTGGTCTGACTCAGCATGCGACGGGCCCCACACACTGTCGTGGTCATACACTGGATCTGGTAATCACAAAAGGTGTAAACATTGTAAGTATTGTTGTCAAGAATGTGGCACTCTCAGACCACTACTGTGTATTTTTTGATATGCTGACCTGCCCAGACACCCAGTCCAACCTATGCCCTGTCAGAACACGATCTATCAATGAGAATACAAGTGCATTATTTGTTACGGCTCTTTCATCAACACTTAGCATAGCATCAGACTCTGTTGATGTTCTTTGTGACAATTTAAACTCCAAAATCGTGAATATTATGGATGATATTGCACCCATAAAAAACAAATCAGTATCTGGCAAACAGAGAGGACCTTGGAGAAATTCCCAAGCAGTAAAAAATATGAAAAGAGAATGTAGGATAACTGAACGCAGGTGGAGGAAAACGAAGCTACAAATCCACTATGACATTCATAAAGAGAAGCTGCAAGCCTACAACCTAGAAATAAAAAGGGCCAGACAGTCTTTTTTCTCTGGTGTCATTAATAGAAACACTAATCATACCCAGACTCTCTCTACAGTCGACAGACTGACAAACCCTCCAGTTCAACCTCCTCCTGAACTCTGCTCTGTTAATAAATGCAATGATTTTGCTTCGTATTTTAGCATCAAAATTAGCGACATTCGATCAGCCATTAGCTCCATCAGCTCCTACGCACCCAGCGGCATAGCCGCACCATGCTCTTCTTCTCTGCTAAAAAACTGTCCTCCTTGCTTGTCGCATTTTAGTGAAATTGACAATGAGGCGCTTGAAGAAATAGTGCAGCATCTTAAACCATCTACTTGCTCATTAGATCTTGCACCCTCTAGCTTTTTAAAAGCTAACTTTAGTTATTTATCTTCAGAAATACTGCAAATAGCTAACTGCTCACTCCGGACTGCCCTTTTTCCGAAATCTTTAAAAACTGCAGTAATTAAACCTCTTTTAAAAAAGAAAAATTTAGACCCATTCAAATTAAATAATTATCGCCCTATTTCTAACCTTCCCTTCATTAGTAAGATTCTTGAAAAGGCTGTTTCTAATCAACTTAACAATTTTTTAAACCAAAACTGCCTTTTTGACACTTTTCAGTCTGGTTTTAGACCCCATCACAGCACAGAAACGGCACTCATCAAAGTTTTAAATGACATTCGCATAAACAGTGACTCAGGTAAAATCTCTGTTCTTGTTCTGTTGGATCTCAGTGCAGCCTTTGATACTATAGATCATCAAATACTCATTGACAGACTACATCATTGGATTGGGCTCTCGGGCACAGCTTTAAACTGGTTTCAAATCTTACCTACAAGATAGAGATTACTTTGTAACCATTAATAACTACCAATCAGAACGGACTACTCTGACCTCCGGGGTCCCCCAAGGTTCCATCCTCAGTCCTCTATTGTTCAACTTATATATGCTCCCCCTCGGTCAAATCTTTCAAAGGTACCAAATGTCATACCACAGCTATGCGGATGACACACAAATTTACCTGTCATTTACTCCTGACGACTACTACAACCCTATTGACTCTCTATACCAATGCTTAAAGCAAGTTAACAGCTGGATGTGTCAAAACTTTCTCCAGCTAAACAAAGACAAAACCGAAATTATTGTTTTCGGGAGCAAAGAACCGAGACAAAAAATAGCTCTCCACCTTGACACTCTTGGTTTACGAACAACCATGCAGGCCAGTCGAGAACCAAATCCGCCTTTTATCATCTTAAGAATATAGCAAGAGTCAGAGGCTTTATGTCTAAACAAGAAACCCTAGAAACCCTCATTCATGCCTTCATTTCAAGTAGGGTTGATTACTGTAATGCTCTCTTCACTGGTCTCTCAAAAAAGTCCATTAAACGGCTCCAACTTATTCAAAACGCTGCTGCCAGGCTTCTTACAAGGACTAAAAGAAGTGCACACATTACTCCAATCCTTAGATCATTACACTGGCTTCCAGTCCGCTATAGAATAGATTTCAAAGTGATGCTAATAGTTTAAAAATCACTCAACGGCTTAGGACCAAAATACATCTTGGAAATGCTCAGGCCATATAAACCAAACAGATCTCTTAGATCATTGGGATCGGATCAGCTCATTATGCCTAAGGTTAAAACAAAAAATGGGGAGGCAGCCTTTAGTTTTTACGCTACCCATAGCTGGAACCTACTACCCTACGACCTTAGACATACCTCTTGTATTATGTCTTTTAAATCTGGTCTGAAAACTTTGCTCTTCTCACGGGCCTTTGACTGAAATTTTGCTGCATTGTACTGCATTTTATTGTACTTTTATTAAGCCCAGCCGGTATTTTTAACTCTATTGTTTCTTGTTTTATTTATCTTAGAGTGTTCCATTAGCGCCTGTCTGTCTATTAAAAAGACAGAGGCACTTCTATCTTTTCTTTTATTCTTTTCTAATTTATTTATTTTTAAGCTTATTTATCCTTTAAAGCTGTTTTATCTTTTATTTATTTTTTATCTTTTTTTAAATTTTTAATTCTTTCTTTTTCTGCACCGCATATACTTAGATAAATACTGTTATCTGATGTTCAGTTGTTGCCTGTTATCTGTTGAGCACTTGAAAAGACCTCTATAAAGTTGGGCAAAGAAAAAGAGGCCGTAGTGCGCTCAACTTGAGGCTGTAGTGCGCTCAACTTAAAAGTTTGATTAAAAGTTTGATTAGTGACAGATGGGTCCGTCACTCTGTGGAGTGATTCAAACTGTGGAGGCTGTATGCTGCACCCACTCATGGGCTAATACGTAAAAAGAGGCCGTAGTGCGCTCAACTTGAGGCCGTAGTGCGCTCAACTTAAAAGTTTGATTAGTGACCGACGGGTCCGTCACTCTGTGGAGTGATTCAAACTGTGGAGGCTGTATGCCGCTCCCACCCATGGGCTAATATTTTTACAAAAGTCCTGCAGCATAGCTGGCAGGCACCTGCAGCAGAGCTGGCAGGTATAATATCACCCAGAGAGAGAGGCTGTATGGTGCGTAGCAGATGGCAGGTAGCAGGCTGTTTGTTGGGGTATTTGTTTTGTGGGCCCAACCAATATTGCGTTTTATTATAACTGTTTTAACTTCTTATTAACATTGTTCAATTCTAATTTACTTTTTATATAATGTCTTTCTATGTCTTATGTAAAGCACTTTGAGTTGCCTTGTGTATGAAAATGTGCTATACAAATAAACTTGACTTGATTTGACTATCAAGCCTAATGCGCGAATTGTCATTTACACCTAATGCGTGAATTGTCGTTCAATAGAAAACTCGCACACTGCAATTGACGGACATTTGAGTTCTGAAAATGCTCTTCAGATGTCATTACAATACAGCTCTGTTTATCTAGGAATACAGCCTGTAAGTAAATAGAATGGTTGTGACAGAAAAAAGTTCAAAACCTTGTCCAGTGAATATTGCATTTATTGTTTTTCAAATAGCCTAGGCTACAGTGGATTCGCTGAGCATGAGGCTTTTTCGATAGCCTATGGTTAAAAAACTGAGATAAATGTCACCATGTTAACTGAATTGTAACCTTAGCTATTCTTCATCCTTCACATTTTTTAAATTACAGTGACAAGGTTTCCATACTCTCAGCTTATTAAAACCCCGCTGATTTCACCTGTTATTCCATAACGGAAGAAAAGATTTTAAAGAGAACTAAGCTTCTAATTAGAAACGAAAACCAATTTGTAGCACGTTACACAATTAATTTACAATTCATTTTAATGACATTATCTGCATGTGCGCTTTACAGGAGTAGGTCTGTTTCCCCTGCTGTAAATCACACTTTTCACGGTCCTGGGAAAGTGGATCGTTTTAAAGCATTATGCTACCAGTAAAACAGGTTGGTTACATTTCCATAAGCAAGACATTATAAAACAAGGGAAAATATGCTGAACCTATGGGTTGCCAACCTGACAGATTTATTGTATTTAGTGTCATCATTAAGGCAAAATAACATTATTTATGTTATTAACCAAAATTAGAATGCAGGTAGCCTAATGAACTTCGGATGAAGCTTGAACATGAGTTCATTGCATAATCAAACGAAATTTGTTAAACAAGCAGGCTAATTTGGCGTTTTCTAAGGTGAGACGGAAGCCATTGGTCGCTTATTCTCAGCTGTTGCAGGTGCTTTTAACAAATTTTAACAGCGAATATTTTGTAAACAGCACTGTCAGGAATTACCGGGAACTCATAATGGTTAGCCCGAATAATATTGATCATAGGCTACTATTGATCCATATAGCCTATTCCTTGATCGCACTAAACACGCACGAGCATGTCTGTTTCGTCATCATAAGCAATCCGCCAAGGTGGAAAAGCAGGCTTTTAAAGGGAATGGGATATGACATTTTGATTGGTTTATTGCATGTCATGCCCAAGACACACCTATAATTAATGAAGAGACTAGGTTCAGCCCATTTGGACGCTGCGCCGTGCTTAGCGCCCAAAAAACACGCCGTTAAAATAGCAAAAGTGGACTTGGACACGCCCTAAATGGACTTTATGCCATGCGCATAGACCAAGCCCCAAGATCGTCAAGATAGAGCCCCTAATATTTAGATATAAGTAAAGTACCCCCCCCCCCCTTCTCTCTATCTCTGTCGCTCTCTGTCTCTCTCTCACTAACTCACCCCCACAAACATCAAAGATAAGCCAGTCTTTGTCATAAATTACCCCTCTCCCCCCCCTCCCCCACACCTTAACCCAATCAGGACAGGGATGCTCTTCCTGTGGAGGTATTTTATGGGTGTACTGAAGGAAAGAAGTTAGTCAGTTTTGGAGTTTGTTCGGAGAAGAAGTTTATCCTTTTTGTTTTTGTGGTGGTAGTTCCTTTCATTCCTGTTCCTGAAGGGTAAATAATATTTGCAATTTCTGGCTTATCTCTTTACTGTTATTTTCTAATTAATGTCTGGTTTAATGTCTTCCCTTTTGTACATTATAATTAGTCAGCCTACATTCCTTAGTGAATGTATGATTTCAAGTCATAATTCTGATTGACTGTTTTTCATTTAATAAAATAATTTAATCTCAAGACCTGATTTAGACTTTGTTTTGGCTTGTTGGTTGATCCACCAGGTTACTGTTCGACTTACCTATCAAAGAATTCGGCGATTTAATTGATGATTGTCATTTTTAATAATAATTATCAAATTAAATAACATAAAACTTATTTTGAATGTAGGTTAACCCTATTTACTTTGGCCCTTTTGAGGCAATTTCCTCCTGGTTTCTACTAGTTTTATTTAAATGTCAATATCTAAAAAAATATTCCCTGCACATCCATGGTTTTAAGTTCGAACTGAAGAAGAAGCTGTATCATTCAGAAATTTGCTACAGAATACATTTATTTCAGAATAGTCACATACAGTATATATATAATAACCATAACATACGTCGCCTAATGTATTTAAATACGTTTAAAAAAGAACGTACAAAAGCGCGTGTGTATTCACACAAGTACAGCAACGTATTTCAGCCCTCAGTGCGAGGGGTGGTCACTGCGGAAATGTCGACTGTACGGGACTTTGGCGAAATATAACAAGATAAACTCTTCAGGGTTCATGAGAAAACAGCTGTAGCTGAATATACTGGTAAGTACTTGGTTTCTTAAACATATTTATACGAGAGATTTTGGAGCAAAAAATGAGGTGTCTTCTAAACCGAAAGTGCATCAGGTACTGTATATAGTACAGTAAGCAAGGGAAAATGGCGAATACTCATTTGTACAACGTTTTAAAAAAATATTGTTTCTATACGTGAAAATGATTTTCTTAGCGTGTATAAACGGTGCATTTGATGCATTTTACAGTCTGTGGCTGTAGCCAGAGGTGGGTCGTAAGTGCTGTGGGCTACTAATAGCACCCTCCTAATTTATTGCACGGCAGTGTAACTGGAGAAGCTGCGGTTTTCGCAAGAGGCTACCCTTTAAAAAAATACTGCGTCAAAATTTTCAGGGTTTTCTTAAAGCTGTAGTTTATATTTTCAGATGAACATGAATACTGTAACTGAGTCGCATGCGTCTCAACCACTAGGGGTGAAGTTTATAGGGTTAAATGAGGGGTTCTATAGCACGCAATATCGCTTGTGTTCAGTATTCAGAGTGCCGAACGTTTTAACAAGGGCATTGGGTGTTCGAACCGCTGGATTCAGATAATACACATTTTACCTAATCCTCACTTACCCGACACTACTTATTTTAGAAATTATTCCTCCTGAATCAGAGAGAATGCTACAATTTCAAAAGCTAGTATGAGGGAACTGAGGCTTTGGGGGGCGTGATGAGCTTTGTGAAATTTTGACTGCAATAGTATACAATGTTTCTGATTTTCATAGCTAAATTATACATTGCCAAAATTGGAAGAACCTGAAGGTAATGAGGATGCCATCCCTTTAGTCATATCAGACTTTTAACTATCAGTGAATCTGATCAGTTTCGAACCTTCCATTATAGGCTACACTAGGCTATAGACCTGCAGCTGGAATTATGCTGCCTTCAAGTGCTGTCGGAATTATCGGAAATACGAGTTTCCGACATGGAAGTTGCACTTGAACGAACCTCCAAGTCATAATTACAAGTGGGGAAAGTCGGAGGTCATTTTGCTATTAGACAGACAAGTGCTCATTGAATGACTGGAGGTCAATGGAGTTTTTACAAAACAGTTAGCTAAATGAATCATTATCAGACAGACAAAATCAAAGATTTCCCTTTTCTTTTTAGATTATATATGCCAAGGTTGTCAGGACCCAGTACTACTACTTACAACCCGTTATAATTTTGACTATCCAACAAAAACTTTAAATACGGCTAGTGCTGGTCAGATGCGCGCCACTCTAAGCCTACGTTATGTAACTTCAGTTGCTAAGCTATCTGAAAACACTACTGCGCATGTCTGATCACTTCCTCCAATGGGGAAAAGCGCCATATCTAAAAATCTTTGCTTGATTTGCACCAGTGACGTGATCAGCATGACGTAGCGCGTCTGGAAAACAGCTGGAAACAAAAGAACCAGGAGGCGCAGTTCTAGTGTGGTAAGCTTCAAGACTCACATTAAACATACCTATAGAATCGATATAGCAGTTTAAGAAATAACCTGGAGTTCCCCTTTACACGTTTCACTTTGATCACACTGTGGCTGGTGTGCACAGTTCCGGGACATTGTCAGCACATCAGTGTTCAGAAGAAAGGCTCACTTGGCTGGCTGGCCAGTAAGTTCTATCTCAACAAAAAACGTTTTCAACGTACAAAAATGCCAAGTTACTCAGGCATATGAAGAAATGTTTTGTCATTGAAACTAGCAAAATCTAGGCCTGCCATTAAAAGTATTGATATCAAAATGTGGCCAAGTTACAACAAACAATATTGCCTACCTTAGCTCACACAAATTAAACAAGCTCCATTCCAAAGCAATGCTACCCAATGTTTCCTAAATTATTTCATGTAACTTGGCCCTGTGTTTTTTCATCTTACCATCTGAAGAGAATGTGGTCATTCAAATTTTTTGTGTCACATCAAAGTGTCAAATGCCAATCATTTATAATGGAAATAATCTGCAATTCAGCTGTTACACTTTTAAAAATGACTACACTATATGTTTGAACAATTGTCTGCATCCAGTGTTTTGGGTGTATGAAAAGCACATCATGAACAAAATGCATTATTATTACACCCGCGCGTGCGTACCACAAGGAGGAGGTATCGTTTTCGCTCCTGTCTGTGTATCTGTCTATGTTTGTGTCCCTATCATCCATAACTTGAACAATTCTACTCCGATTGTGATGAAACCTCGTGGAAATGTTGATAGTTGGCCAATGACCTGAATCTTCCATTTTTTCCCCAGTCAGTCACCTTCGCCTTCACAGTGCAAGATCACAGTTTTAGCCCCATGTGCGGGTGTAGCATCTCTCTGAGTGCTATTCTCGTTATTATTATTATTATTATTATTGCTGTCGTTGTTGTTATTATTATTGTTTTTGTTGTGTCCAGGGGGTATACTACGAAGCAGGATTACTTAGCTAGCTGGATAACTGCACTGACTAAAACCGGGAACAGCTCTTTTTACTTCAGTCCGTATTGTAAATTTGGGATTGTTCCGGTATTTACTTTGTGCAGTTATCCAGCTAACTAAGTAATCCAATTTAGTAGTATACCCCCTCCCCTGTAGCACATATCTTTGTTATGTTAAGCATTAGAACATTACAAATAAAAGCAATTATTTTTTGCATCAGCTGAACAGTAATTTTTCATTTCAATTGTTTGTAATATACTTGGATATAATATAGCTCCTATGGAATTCATATTGTTATAACCTACATAAGTTGTACATCATTAGTTCTGTAACAGTAGTAAATACAGCTGGCAGTACCATAAAATATTGACGTTAAAACTAATATGATTTTATTTATTTGGCTAAACTTTATTTGATCTATTTTACAGCAGATGTTTATTTTAAGTTGCAATTTTGCCATTTTGTAAAATTAACTTGAAAACCAATTATAAACCTATCCTTTATGGAGTGTAATTTTCTGTCATCCATTTAAAACATTAATTTAAATGATGTGTTCTTCCATGAGGCAGAGTGCATCTTCTTTCCTGCGTATCAAGAGCTGTTTTAACCGTCCCACGTAAGGTAGTGTCGTTTTTAAGCGTACTGGCCGCAGTTTGCGTGATTTTAATTAGACCTTGTTGAACGCTGATCATATTATTTGCATTGCTAGTTTGTGTTTGTTCCGCGATTGGCTGTTTGTTAGATTGTTAGATTGACTAGGCTGTTAGTTTCGCGTTATTGTGCTTTTTAATTGGTAGTAATTATTTATCCGTGGTTGCGAAGTGTCTCACACAGCTGTTAGCCAATTGCAATCAGCTGTGTGCATTTCAAAAGACATCTGGAAGAGCGACACTAGTGTGACACTAGTGTCGCTCCGTCCCAGTTTATGTGTGTTCTCCCTATCCCTGTCTGCTCTCTTCCTTTTAGAACACGCTTCCAACGACGTGGCCCTCCTGTCAATTGTTCTCCATCTTCTCCTCCCTCCTCAGCAAATCCCCTCCTGCTCCTCAATCCTCGTTCACTGCAGACGACTTCGCAGATTTCTTTGATGAGAAGATCGCAGACATCCGCAGCTCCTTCAGCCCCTCTCTCTATGCCCCCCCCCCCCCCCCCCCCCGTTTCCCCCCACTCCCCCTCCCCTCACGGACACTGTTTTCCACTCTCCTCCTCTCTCTACCCCTTCCGTGTCCCCCCCCCCTGCTTCTTCACCTTTTCTCCCGTCTGATACCGATGTATCCCACCTCCTACTCTCCCATCGCCCCACTACCTGTGCCCTTGACCCTATCCCTTCATCTCTCCTCCAGGCAATCACCCCAGATATCCTCCCGTTTGTGACCTCCCTGGTGAACTCCTCCCTGACCTCTGGCTGCTTCCCCTCATCCTTCAAGAGAGCCCACATCACCCCGATCCTGAAAAAACCCATGCTGGACCCCTCCAACATCCAAAACTACAGACTCTTCTTCCTTTTCTTTCCAAAACTATTGAATGTGCTGTTTCTAACCAACTGTCTTCTTTCCTTACCCAGAACAACCTACTAGACCCCCACCAGTCCGGCTTCAGACCTGGCCACTCAACAGAGACCGCACTCCTCTCCGTCAGCGAGATGCTTCACGCAGCTCGGACAGCCTCCCTCTCCTCTGTGCTAATACTCTTAGACCTCTCTGCCGCCTTCAACACCGTAGATCACTCCATCCTCCTGTCGTCCCTGTTTGCAGCGGGGATCGGCGGCTCAGCCCTGGCCTGGATTGAGTCCTACCTCTCGGAGCACTCCTCCTAGGTTGCCTGGGCTGGTAAAGTATCGGCACCCCCGTCCCCTTACCACAGGAGTCCCCCAGGGCTCAGTCCTTGGTCCCCTCCTTTTCTCCACCTACACCAAATCCTTTGGCCCTGTTATCACTGCTCATGGTCTTTCTTACCACTGCTATGCTGACGATACTCAACTCTTTCTCTCCTTCTCACCCTCCGACACTCAGGTGTCAGCCCGCATCTCCGCTTGCCTGAGAGACATCCAGAGCTGGATGGGCAACCACCATCTGAAGCTCAATCCAGGCAAGACTGAGCTCATCTACATTCCTGCTCTAACCTCTCCCCCTCTCAATCTCTCCATTTCCCTAGGGGACACTCCACTGACCCCAACGCCCTGTGCCAGGAACCTCAGAGTGGTGATGGACAACAGGCTGTCCCTCTCCGAGAACATCGCAGTGGTAACCCGGGCGTGCAGGTTCTTCCTGTACAACATCAGGAGAATCCGTCCCTTCCTCACCACCCACTCAACCCAGCTTCCTGGTCCAAGCGATGGGTGCTGTCCCGCCTGGACTACTGCAACTCTCTCCTGGCTGGCCTGCCAGCATCGGCCATTAGACCCCTTCAGCTTATCCAGAATGCAGCAGCGCGCCTGGTCTTCAACCTCCCCCGACACTCCCATGTCACCCCCCTGCTCATTGACCTCCACTGGCTACCTGTGATGGCTTGCATCAAATTCAAAACATTGGTGCTCGCCTTCCAGGCAGTCCGAGGATCAGCCCCCTCCATACCTCCAAAATCTCATCAGACCCTACACACCTACCAGATCCCTGCGTTCCGCCTCCTCAGGACGACTGGTACACCCCCCCCCCCCCCCCCCCCCAGAACAACAGAAAGTCTGACCACCTTCAAGCGCAGATTGAAGACTCACCTCTTCAAGCTGCACCTCTCTCCACCCCTGCCTACCTCCTTGTGACCTCCCTTGATTGTGTTTTTCTGAATACTTATTGGCTTACTGTTGTACACGCCAATGATCGATATCGTGTGGTTCCCCCCCCCCAAAAAAAATTAATAAATCATACTGACTACGCCTGGTGTTTGGAGTCGTATTTACCTTTTTAGGGTTGTTTTAACGCACTTGTTCCTAGTTTGAACATGCACTAATGTACGTCGCTCTGGATAAGAGCGTCTGCCAAATGACTAAAATGTAAATGTAAATGAGGCAATTTTGTTATCTGATTATTTTGATGTGACACATAATGTTGGAATGGCCACATTCTCTTGAGAGGGTAAGATGAAAAAACACGAAGATATTTGAAATAACTTATGAAACATTGGGTAGCATTGCTTTGGAATAGAGCTTGTTTAATTTGTGTGAGCTAATAATTTAGCAGAACAAAGATGTATGCTAGTGATAATAATAATTGTATTCATGATGTGCTTTTCATACACCCAAAACACTGGATGCAGACAATTGTTCAAACATATAGTGTAGTCATTTTTAAAAGTGTAACAGCTGAATTGCAGATTATTTCCATTATAAATGATTGGCATTTGACACTTTGATGTGACACAAAAAATTTGAATAACCACATTCTCTTCAGATGGTAAGATGAAAAAACACAGGGCCAAGTTACATGAAATAATTTAGGAAACGTTGGGTAGCATTGCTTTGGAATGGAGCTTGTTTAATCTGTGTGAGCTAAGATAGGCAATATTGTTTGTTGTAACTTGGCCACATTTTTATATCAATACTTTTAATGGCAGGCCTAGATTTTGCTAGTTTCAATGACAAAACATTTATTCATATGCCTGAGTAACTTGGCATTTTTGAAAACATTTTTTGTTGAGATATCATTTCTTTTTGTACTGTGTTTCTTACTAGTAACTGATAATGATAATGAATATAAATTTATAAACCATAACATAGGCAGCAATGTGCTCAGTATACCACTGTAGGGAAAATACATTTCCTGCTTCAATGTTCTTGGATGGTCACCTAACACAATCAGCCTTATACTCAATGATCAAGGGGGGGGTTAGAAACAAAACCTGGTGACGACGGCACCGCTAGGGTGTGAGACAGGAATTAGCCAGTTTACCTAGGTGACAATAACCATTTGGTTCCCTCCCACACCACATGCAATGTCCATTTGTTTGCCTGTCACCCAATCAGGGACAGGAACCTGCATTCTATGTCAGCATTTTATTTCAGGTTTGGGGTATAAAGCTTGTACCACACACAACACTATTTTGTGATTGAACTGCCTTACGATTACCCGGTATCTTGTATACTGCAATGAAGACTATTTTGCATTATAATTAAATTGCTATTGACCTAAACTTTGGAACTCCGAGTTTTACTTGACAAAGGACAGAATTCCTACATAAATTGGCGAGCCAGCGACGGACGAAAAGCGGGGGACGATTGGAGAATTTTTTCTTTTCAAGCAAGACAATCCGCACCATTCAATTTTGTATACCAACAAAGAATCCAATAACTTTTCTACAGCCACACCAAGCCAGGACGTCTTTTGTTGCACGGAGAGGATACAGGCCTTCTGCTGCTGCAAGGAAGACAAACTGGACCTCCATCGCAAGCCCTCTTTCGATGAACAAATCTAGGAAGAATCTTTGTAAGTATAACAGGTTTTTTCTGCATTATTCCACTGTGGATAATAATTTGAGTTTATGGTCATATAACAAGTGTGATTTGTCAGCTGTGGCAAAGGTGAGCAAAATAGCTCAGATTTAGGAGCAAATTCAAGACTTAGGCATGAGAATTCTCCTGGGAATTTAATAAGTAAATTCTGACCTGTTTAACAGTAAAAGGTAACTTTACGGGGTTAAGCGGGAGGTGTGTTTGTAGAGGAACTGGGCTTTTTTGGAAAAAAGTACCAGCAGGGTATCCCACATTTATCCTGTGTCCTTGAGGTAAACCACCACACTAGGTATATTGTACATCGGTGTACTCAGAACCTAGAATGATGGAGTGGGCCATTGATTATACAATTTAATAAGTAAATTAATAAGTAAATTCTGACCTGTTTAACAGTAAAAGGTAGCTTTACAGGGTTAAGCTGTAATGTTCCGCTCCCTTCCTGTCCGTTTTCCGTGTTTTCCTGTTTTCCCTCCGTGTCATGTTGGATCCCTTTGTCCGTGTTTTCCCCTCTGCCGCGGACTAGGCATGTCCTTCCCTGTCTTGTTCGTCTGGTTGTTTTGGTTTACTTCCGCCTTTCACTCCCTCCCCCTCGTTGCATGCATTTCCTCACCTGGTGTCTTGTAATCACTCCCGGTTTATGTTCACACCTGTTTCGTATTTTGTCACATTAGTTAGCCCTATATAGTCTTTCGGCTGGCTGCCAGTCGGCGCCAGTTCGTTAACTATCATCACTTGGTGTAGTGCTTGACTCGTTAACTGGTCCCCCCCGTGTAAACTATTCGCGTGTTTGTGGAATGTGTTTCCCATACAGCGTATAGTCCCCTTGCAAACTACAGTCTGGTAGTTTACCTTCCGCACAATTCCTGTCATTATTATATTTGCTAACTTGTTTCCCTTCTCCTCCATCCAACCCTACTCCCTATCTCCCGTGGCAGTGTTTGTTTTTCCCCGTGTTTGTTTGTGTGTGTTGCGGTACCCCCACCTCCAGCGCGTGTAGGCTCCGGGGTGATTCGCTACCTGGCTACTCTCCAGTTGTTCCTGTCCGACCGAGGAAACCACCCAGTTCTTCGGCGCCGGCTCCTGGAGCTCTGGAGACGGTCAGCTACCTCCGGACCTACCGCAGCTACGCCACACCACTCTGCCCTGCCGTGCTTCCGCAAAGCCTCCCGACTTCCAAACCCATCACCTCCGTGAGAACCTCCCGGTCTTTCCCGTGCCTTCCCTTGCACTAACCCTCCTCTGTTTTGTTTTTCCATACCGGTGCAGTCAGCCCGGTCCAGTCCTGCCCTGCCGTAGTGAGTCGCTCCCCTGCCAGTTCCAGTTCAGTCCCGGCGTGAGTGTTACAGGCACTCGCTCAAGTCCAGTTCCGGTTTGGGACATTCCGTTCCAGTACCTGTACCCGTGTGGACCTCCCGGTCCAGTCCAGTCCAGTCCAGTTCCGGTTTGGGACAATTCCGTTCCAGTACCTGATTCCCGTGTGGACCTCCCGGTCCAGTCCAGTCCAGTCCAGTTCCGGTTTGGGACAATTCCGTTCCAGTACCTGTTTCCCGTGTGGACCACCCGGTCCAGTTCCAGTCCAGTCCAGTTCCGGTTTGGAACAGCCCGTTCCAGAACCTCCAGTCCAGCTCCGGCTTGGAGCAGCCCGCCCCGGGCTTCCAGGCGCAAGATCTCCTAATTCTGTGTGTGTGTTGCCTTTCCTGTACAGTGTTGGGACTACCCCAACACTTAATTTATTAAATACCATCTTTTGTGAATTCTGTCTCCTGGTCGTTGCACTTGGGTTCGTCCCGTACACAGATACGTAACAGAACGAACTGGCCAAAAACATGGACCCAGCCGACCTGGAGCAGATTCGGCACGCCTTCTCCTGCCAAACTGCGGTCAGCGACCAACAGGGCCGTCGTCTGGACGACGTGTTGGAAGTACTGAAGAGCATCACGGAACAAGTTACTCAGCTGTCTCTTCACCAGCCGCTTCCGCGTATTCCAGTGGGCCCTACACCGCCCGCTCCGGACCCCCCCGGCGGACCCTCCTGTGTCCGCTTCATTTCGGGAGCCTCGCGTTCAACATCCGGAGCTATTCCGCGGGGAATTGGGGAAATGTCGCGAATTTCTGATGAAATGCGACATTGTCTTCCGGATGCAGCCCTCCTCCTTCGCCTCCGACCCATGTAAGATCGCGTTCATCATGAGCAGCCTGGGAGGAGGTGCCCTGGAGTGGGCTACATCCATCTGGGATAGCCAAGCCGCGCTCTGCAACAACTTCGCTGCCTTCACCGCCGAGATGCGGCGCGTGTTTGACCACCCTACCTGTGGGCGAGATGCAACTCAGCGCCTACTTCAAGTCCGTCAGGGGGGTCGCAGCGTCGCAGAGATGGCCATCCAATTCCGTACCCTCGCCGCGGAGTCCGGATGGAACGACACCGCCCTTCAGGGGGCTTTCCGCCAGGCACTCAGCGAGGAGCTCAAAGACCAACTAGCCACCCGTGAGGAATCCACCTCCCTCAATAGCCTGATTAGCCTGGCCATAGCAGTCGACAACCGTCTTCGTATCCGGGCCCGTGAGCGTGGGGGGAATCCCGGTCACCTTCCTCATATTCGCTCTCACCCATCTGTTTCTGGATTCAGGGCGGCGTCTGGGGTCTCCGAAGAGGAGCCCATGCAACTGGGCAGAGTTGTGGTCAACGCTGCGGAGCGCCAACGCCGTCAGCGATCCAGGTCGTGCTTCTACTGTGGCAAACCTGGCCATCAGATCGCCTCGTGTCCAATCCGCCCAAAAGAATAGGCTCGCCAGTTAAACTAGGCGTACTGACGAGCCCTATCATTCCCTGCCATGCAGCCCAGAATCGCCTAGTCTTCAAGGCCACTCTCCTGTGGAGCGACAAGTCCTTAGTTTCGTCGGCTCTCATCGACTCTGGAGCCGACGCCAACTTTATGGACACCACCTTCGCCCAGAGGGCCGGCATACCTACGGAGCTTCTTCCATCACCCATTACTGCCTTCGCCTTAGACGGTCGGAGCTTGGGATTAGTGACCCACTCCACCGTGTCCTTACAGCTTGTCCTCTCTGGCAATCACCGGGAGAGCATTCAACTCCTCCTCATCAACTCCACACAGTCAACCATAGTTTTAGGTCAGACCTGGCTCCGTCTCCATAACCCACACATTGACTGGCAGGGCGGACGCATCCTGGCGTGGAGTGGCCACTGCCTGGCTAGCTGTCTCCGCTCCGCGCTTCCCCCTCCGGGGTCCAAGAATCCCAGCACCAACCTACCCGAACCCGATATGTCCACCGTTCCCAAACAGTATCACGACCTCAGTCGCACCTTCTCGAAAGCACGTGCTCTGTCCCCTACCTCCTCATCGCCCGTACGACTGTTGTATCGATCTGCTGGCGGGAGCCAAACTTCCGTCCGGCCGTCTCTACAGTCTGTCGGGACCAGAGAAACTCGCCATGGAGGAATATATCCATGAGTCCCTCGCCTCGGGCATCATCCGTCCCTCCTCTTCTCCGGTTGGTGCTGGGTTCTTTTTCGTGGGGAAAAAGGACGGCTCACTACGGCCCTGCATCGACTACCGGGGGACTCAATTCCATCACCATCCGCAACAAGTATCCTCTCCCCCTCATTAACACTGCTTTTGAACCCCTCTCGCAGGCCGTCATTTTCACGAAACTCGACCTCCGTAATGCGTACCACCTGGTGCGCATACGGGAGGGGGGATGAGTGGAAGACTGCCTTCAATACCTCGTGGACTGGGAGGGGTATGGCCCTGAGGAGCGGTCATGGCTCCACAAGGGCCTCATCCTGGATCAAACCTTAATCCAGGATTTCCACAGTCGCTTCCCATTCAAGACCAGGCCGCCAGGTACGCCAGGTGGCGTACGTTGAGGGGGGGGTACTGTAATGTTCCGCTCCCTTCCTGTCCGTTTTCCGTGTTTTCCTGTTTTCCCTCCGTGTCATGTTGGATCCCTTTGTCCGTGTTTTCCCCTCTGCCGCGGACTAGGCATGTCCTTCCCTGTCTTGTTCGTCTGGTTGTTTTGGTTTACTTCCGCCTTTCACTCCCTCCCCCTCGTTGCATGCATTTCCTCACCTGGTGTCTTGTAATCACTCCCGGTTTATGTTCACACCTGTTTCGTATTTTGTCACATTAGTTAGCCCTATATAGTCTTTCGGCTGGCTGCCAGTCGGCGCCAGTTCGTTAACTATCATCACTTGGTGTAGTGCTTGACTCGTTAACTGGTCCCCCCCGTGTAAACTATTCGCGTGTTTGTGGAATGTGTTTCCCATACAGCGTATAGTCCCTTGCAAACTACAGTCTGGTAGTTTACCTTCCGCACAATTCCTGTCATTATTATATTTGCTAACTTGTTTCCCTTCTCCTCCATCCAACCCTACTCCCTATCTCCCGTGGCAGTGTTTGTTTTTCCCCGTGTTTGTTTGTGTGTGTTGCGGTACCCCCACCTCCAGCGCGTGTAGGCTCCGGGGTGATTCGCTACCTGGCTACTCTCCAGTTGTTCCTGTCCGACCGAGGAAACCACCCAGTTCTTCGGCGCCGGCTCCTGGAGCTCTGGAGACGGTCAGCTACCTCCGGACCTACCGCAGCTACGCCACACCACTCTGCCCTGCCGTGCTTCCGCAAAGCCTCCCGACTTCCAAACCCATCACCTCCGTGAGAACCTCCCGGTCTTTCCCGTGCCTTCCCTTGCACTAACCCTCCTCTGTTTTGTTTTTTCCATACCGGTGCAGTCAGCCCGGTCCAGTCCTGCCCTGCCGTAGTGAGTCGCTCCCCTGCCAGTTCCAGTTCAGTCCCGGCGTGAGTGTTACAGGCACTCGCTCAAGTCCAGTTCCGGTTTGGGACATTCCGTTCCAGTACCTGT
>CM056377.1:72739060-72757570 GCA_029718625.1 Synaphobranchus kaupii | reverse complement strand
AACCTGCCACTGCGTGTGTTACACACCTTACTACAGACTAACCTGCCACTGTGTGTGTGATACACACCTAACTACAGACTAACCTGCCACTGTGTGTGTGTTACACACTTTACTACAGACTAACGTGCCACTACGTGTGTGATACACACCTTACTACAGACTAACCTGCCACTGTGTGTATGATACACACCTTACTACAGACTAACCTGCCACTGTGTGTGTGATACACACCTAACTACAGACTAACCTGCCACTGTGTGTGTGTTACACACTTTACTACAGACTAACCTGCCACTGCGTGTGTGATACACACCTAACTACAGACTAACCTGCCACTGTGTGTGTGTTTACACACTTTACTACAGACTAACCTGCTACTGCGTGTGTGATACACACCTTACTACAGACTAACCTGCCACTGTGTGTATGATACACACCTTACTACAGACTAACCTGCCACTGTGTGTGTGATACACACCTAACTACAGACTAACCTGCCACTGTGTGTGTGTTACACACTTTACTACAGACTAACCTGCCACTGCGTGTGTGTTACACACTTTACTACAGACTAACATGCCACTGTGTGTGTGTTACACACTTTACTACAGACTAACCTGCCACTGTCTGTGTGATACACACCTTACTACAGACTAACATGCCACTGTGTGTGTGATACACACCTTACTACAGACTAACCTTCCACTGTGTGTGTGATACACACCTTACTACAGACTAAACTGCCACTGCATGTGTGTTACACACTTTACTACAGACTAACCTGCCACTGTGTGGGTGATACACACTTTACTACAGACTACCCCTGCCACTGTGTGTGTGATACACACCTTACTACAGACTAACCTGCCACTGCGTGTGTGATACACACCTTACTACAGACTAACCTGCCACTGTGTGTGTGATACACACCTTACTACAGACTACCCTGCCACTGCGTGTGTGTTATACACTATACTACAGACTAAGCTGCCACTGCGTGGGTGATACACACCTTACTACAGACTAACCTGCCACTGTGTGTGTGATACACACCTAACTACAGACTAACCTGCCACTGTGTGTGTGATACACACCTTACTACAGACTAACCTGCCACTGTGTGTGTGATACACACCTTACTACAGACTAACCTGCCACTGTGTGTGTGTGTTACACGCCTTACTACAGACTAACTTGCCACTGCGTGTGTGTTACACACCCTTACTACAGACTAACCTGCCACTGTGTGTGTGTTACACACCTTACTACAGACTAACCTGCCACTGTGTGTGTTTTACATACCTTACTACAGACTAACCCGCCACTGTGTGTGTGATACACACCTTAGTACAGACTAACCTGCCACTGTGTGTGTGTTACACACCTTGCTACAGACTAACCTGCCACTGCGTGGGTGATACACACTTTACTACAGACTACCCTGCCACTGTGTGTGTGATACACACCTTACTACAGACTAACCTGCCACTGTGTGTGTGATACACACCTTACTACAGACTACCCTGCCACTGCGTGTGTGTTATACACTTTACTACAGACTAACCTGCCACTGCGTGGGTGATACACACCTTACTACAGACTAACATGCAACTGTGTGTGTGATACACACCTTACTACAGACTAACCTGCCACTGTGTGTGTGATACACACCTTACTACAGACTAACCTGCCACTGTGTGTGTGATACACACCTTACTACAGATCAACCTGCCACTGTGTGTGTGTTACACGCCTTACTACAGACTAACCTGCCACTGTGTGTGTGTTACACACCTTACTAACAGACTAACCTGCCACTGTGTGTGTGTTACACGCCTTACTACAGACTAACCTGCCACTGCGTGTGTGTTACACACCTTACTACAGACTAACCTTCCACTGTGTGTGTGATACACACCTTACTACAGACTAAACTGCCACTGCATGTGTGTTACACACTTTACTACAGACTAACCTGCCACTGTGTGGGTGATACACACTTTACTACAGACTACCCTGCCACTGTGTGTGTGATACACACCTTACTACAGACTAACCTGCCACTGTGTGTGTGATACACACCTTACTACAGACTACCCTGCCACTGCGTGTGTGTTATACACCTTACTACAGACTAACCTGCCACTGTGTGTGTGTGTTACACACCTTACTACAGACTAACCTGCCACTGTGTGTGTGTTACACACCTTACTACAGACTAACCTGCCACTGTGTGTGTTTTACATACCTTACTACAGACTAACCCGCCACTGTGTGTGTGATACACACCTTAGTACAGACTAACCTGCCACTGTGTGTGTGTTACACACCTTGCTACAGACTAACCTGCCACTGCCGTGGGTGATACACACTTTACTACAGACTACCCTGCCACTGTGTGTGTGATACACACCTTACTTCAGACTAACCTGCCACTGTGTGTGTGATACACACCTTACTACAGACTACCCTGCCACTGCGTGTGTGTTATACACTTTACTACAGACTAACCTGCCACTGCGTGGGTGATACACACCTTACTACAGACTAACCTGCCACTGTGTGTGTGTTACACGCCTTACTACAGACTAACCTGCCACTGCGTGTGTGTTACACACCTTACTACAGACTAACCTTCCACTGTGTGTGTGATACACACCTTACTACAGACTAAACTGCCACTGCATGTGTGTTACACACTTTACTACAGACTAACCTGCCACTGTGTGGGTGATACACACTTTACTACAGACTACCCTGCAACTGTGTGTGTGATACACACCTTACTACAGACTAACCTGCCACTGTGTGTGTGATACACACCTTACTACAGACTACCCTGCCACTGCGTGTGTGTTATACACTATACTACAGGACTAAGCTGCCACTGCGTGGGTGATACACACCTTACTACAGACTAACCTGCCACTGTGTGTGTGATACACACCTAACTACAGACTAACCTGCCACTGTGTGTGTGATACACACCTTACTACAGACTAACCTGCCACTGTGTGTGTGATACACACCTTACTACAGACTAACCTGCCACTGTGTGTGTGTGTTACACGCCTTACTACAGACTAACTTGCCACTGCGTGTGTGTTACACACCTTACTACAGACTAACCTGCCACTGTGTGTGTGTTACACACCTTACTACAGACTAACCTGCCACTGTGTGTGTTTTACATACCTTACTACAGACTAACCCGCCACTGTGTGTGTGATACACACCTTAGTACAGACTAACCTGCCACTGTGTGTGTGTTACACACCTTGCTACAGACTAACCTGCCACTGCGTGGGTGATACACACTTTACTACAGACTACCCTGCCACTGTGTGTGTGATACACACCTTACTACAGACTAACCTGCCACTGTGTGTGTGATACACACCTTACTACAGACTACCCTGCCACTGCGTGTGTGTTATACACTTTACTACAGACTAACCTGCCACTGCGTGGGTGATACACACCTTACTACAGACTAACATGCAAACTGTGTGTGTGATACACACCTTACTACAGACTAACCTGCCACTGTGTGTGTGATACACACCTTACTACAGACTAACCTGCCACTGTGTGTGTGATACACACCTTACTACAGACCAACCTGCCACTGTGTGTGTGTTACACGCCTTACTACAGACTAACCTGCCACTGTGTGTGTGTTACACACCTTACTACAGACTAACCTGCCACTGTGTGTGTGTTACACGCCTTACTACAGACTAACCTGCCACTGCGTGTGTGTTACACACCTTACTACAGACTAACCTGCCACTGTGTGTGTGTTACACACCTTACTACAGACTAACCTGCCATTGTGTGTGTGTTACACACCTTACTACAGACTAACCCGCCACTGTGTGTGTGATACACACATTAGTACAGACTAACCTGCCACTGTGTGTGTGTTACACACCTTACTATAGACTAACCTGCCACTGCGTGTGTGTGTTACACACCTTACTACAGACTAACCTGCCACTGCGTGTGTGTTACACACCTTACTACAGACTAACCTGCCACTGTGTGTGTGATACACACCTTACTACAGACTAACCTGCCACTGTGTGTGTGATACACACCTTTACTACAGACTAAACTTGCCACTGTGTGTGTGATACACACCTAACTACAGACTAACCTGCGACTGTGTGTGTGTTACACACTTTACTACAGACTAGCCTGCCACTGCGTGTGTGATACACACCTTACTACAGACTAACCTGCCACTGTGTGTATGATACACACCTTACTACAGACTAACCTGTCACTGTGTGTGTGATACACACCTAACTACAGACTAACCTGCCACTGTGTGTGTGTTACACACTTTACTACAGACTAACCTGCCACTGCGGTGTGTGTTACACACTTTACTACAGACTAACCTGCCACTGCGTGGGTGATACACACTTTACTACAGACTAAACTGCCACTGTCTGTGTGATACACACCTTAATACAGACTAACCTGCCACTGTATGTGTGTTACACACCTTACTACAGACTAACCTGCCACTGCCTGTGTGTTACACACCTAACTACTGACTGACCTGCCACTGTGTGTGTGTTACACACCTTAATACAGACTAACCTGCCACTGCGTGTGTGTTACACACCTTACTACAGACTAACCTGCCACTGTGTGTGTGTTACACACTTTGCTACAGACTAACCAGCCACTGTGTGTGTGTAACACACCTTACTACAGACTAACCTGCCACTGTGTGTGTGTTACACACCTTACTACAGACTAACCTGCCACTGCGTGTGTGTTACACACTTTACTACAGTCTAACCTGCCACTGTGTGTGTGTTACACACCTTACTACAGACTAACCTGCCACTGTGTGTGTGTTATACACTTTACTACAGACTAACCTGCCACTGCGTGGGTGATACACACCTTACTACAGACTAACCTGCCACTGTGTGTGTGTTACACACTTTACTACAGACTAACCTGCCACTGTGTGTGTGATACACACCTAACTACAGACTAACCTGCCACTGTGTGTGTGATACACACCTAACTACAGACTAACCTGCCACTGTGTGTGTGATACACACCTTACTACAGACTAACCTGCCACTGTGTGTGTGATACACACCTAACTACAGACTAACCTGCCACTGTGTGTGTCACACACCTTACTACAGACTAACCTGCCACTGCGTGTGTGTTATACACTTTACTACAGACTAACCTGCCACTGCGTGGGTGATACACACCTTACTACAGACTAACCTGCCACTGTATGTGTGATACACACCTTACTACAGACTAACCTGCCACTGTGTGTGTGATACACACCTAACTACAGACTAACCTGCCACTGTGTGTGTGATACACACCTTACTACAGACTAACCTGCCACTGTGTGTGTGATACACACCTTACTACAGACTAACCTGCCACTGTGTGTGTGTTACACACCTTACTACAGACTAACCTGCCACTGTGTGTGTGTTACACACCTTACTACAGACTAACCCGCCACTGTGTGTGTGATACACACCTTAGTAGAGACTAAACTGCCACTGCGTGTGTGTTACACACTTTACTACAGACTAACCTGCCACTGTGTGTGTGTGTTACACACCTTACTACAGACTAACCTGCCACTGCGTGTGTGTTACACACCTTACTACAGACTAACCTACCACTGTGTGTGTGATACACACCTAACTACAGACTAACTTGCCACTGTGTGTGTGATACACACCTAACTACAGACTAACCTGCCACTGTGTGTGTGTTACACACTTTACTACAGACTAACGTGCCACTGCGTGTGTGATACACACCTTACTACAGACTAACCTGCCACTGTGTGTATGATACACACCTTACTACAGACTAACCTGCCACTGTGTGTGTGATACACACCTAACTACAGACTAACCTGCCACTGTGTGTGTGTTACACACTTTACTACAGACTAACCTGCCACTGCGTGTGTGTTACAAACTTTACTACAGACTAACCTGCCACTGCGTGGGTGATACACACTTTACTACAGACTAAACTGCCACTGTCTGTGTGATACACACCTTACTACAGACTAACCTGCCACTGTGTGTGTGTTACACACCTTAGTAGAGACTAAACTGCCACTGTGTGTGTGTTACACACTTTACTACAGACTAACCTGCCACTGTGTGTGTGTGTTACACACCTTACTACAGACTAACCTGCCACTGCGTGTGTGTTACACACCTTACTACAGACTAACCTGCCACTGTGTGTGTGATACACACCTTACTACAGACTAACTTGCCACTGTGTGTGTGTTACACACTTTACTACCGACTAACCTGCCACTGCGTGTGTGATACACACCTTACTACAGACTAACCTGCCACTGTGTGTGTGATACACACCTAACTACAGACTAACCTGCCACTGTGTGTGTGATACACACCTTACTACAGACTAACCTGCCACTGCGTGGGTGATACACACTTTACTACAGACTAAACTGCGACTGTCTGTGTGATACATACCTTACTACAGACTAACCTGCCACTGTGTGTGTGTGTTACACACCTTACTACAGACTAACCTGCCACTGCGTGTGTGTTACACACCTAACTACAGACTAACCTGCCACTGTGTGTGTGATACACACCTAACTACAGACTAACCTGCCACTGTGTGTGTGATACACACCTTACTACAGACTAACTTGCCACTGTGTGTGTGTTACACACTTTACTACCGACTAACCTGCCACTGCGTGTGTGATACACACCTTACTACAGACTAACCTACCACTGTGTGTGTGATACACACCTAACTACAGACTAACCTGCCACTGCGTGGGTGATACACACTTTACTACAGACTAAACTGCCACTGTCTGTGTGATACACACTTTACTACAGACTAACCTGCCACTGTGTGTGTGTGTTACACACCTTACTACAGACTAACCTGCCACTGCGTGTGTGTTACACACCTTACTACAGACTAACCTGCCACTGTGTGTGTGATACACACCTAACTACAGACTAACCTGCCACTGTGTGTGTGTTACACACTTTACTACAGACTAACCTGCCACTGTGTGTGTGATATACACCTAACTACAGACTAACCTGCCACTGTGTGTGGGTTACACACTTTACTACAGACTAACCTGCCACTGCGTGTGTGTTACAAACTTTACTACAGACTAACCTGCCACTGCGTGGGTGATACACACTTTACTACAGACTAAACTGCCACTGTCTGTGTGATACACACCTTAATACAGACTAACCTGCCACTGCGTGTGTGTTACACACCTTACTACAGACTAACCTGCCACTGTGTGTGTGTTACACACCTTACTACAGACTAACCTGCCACTGCGCGTGTGTTACACACTTTACTACAGACTAACCAGCCACTGTGTGTGTGTAACACACCTTACTACAGACTAACCTGCCACTGTGTGTGTGTTACACACCTTACTACAGACTAACCTGCCACTGCGTGTGTGTTACACACTTTACTACAGACTAACCTGCCACTGTGTGTGTGTTACACACCTTACTACAGACTAACCTGCCACTGCGTGTGTGTTACACACCTTACTACAGACTAACCTGCCACTGTGTGTGTGATACACACCTTACTACAGACTAACCTGCCACTGTGTGTGTGATACACACCTTACTACAGACTAACTTGCCACTGTGTGTGTGATACACACCTAACTACAGACTAACCTGCGACTGTGTGTGTGTTACACACTTTACTACAGACTAGCCTGCCACTGCGTGTGTGATACACACCTTACTACAGACTAACCTGCCACTGTGTGTATGATACACACCTTACTACAGACTAACCTGTCACTGTGTGTGTGATACACACCTAACTACAGACTAACCTGCCAATGTGTGTGTGTTACACACTTTACTACAGACTAACCTGCCACTGCGTGTGTGTTACACACTTTACTACAGACTAACCTGCCACTGCGTGGGTGATACACACTTTACTACAGACTAACCTGCCACTGCGTGGGTGATACACACCTTACTACAGACTAACCTGCCACTGTATGTGTGTTACACACCTTACTACAGACTAACCTGCCACTGCCTGTGTGTTACACACCTAACTACTGACTGACCTGCCACTGTGTGTGTGTTACACACCTTAATACAGACTAACCTGCCACTTCGTGTGTGTTACACACCTTACTACAGACTAACCTGCCACTGTGTGTGTGTTACACACTTTACTACAGACTAACCTGCCACTGCGTGGGTGATACACACCTTACTACAGACTAACATGCAACTGTGTGTGTGATACACACCTTACTACAGACTAACCTGCCACTGTGTGTGTGTTACACACTTTACTACAGACTAACCTGCCACTGCGTGTGTGTTACACACTTTACTACAGACTAACCTGCCACTGCGTGGGTGATACACACTTTACTACAGACTAAACTGCCACTGTCTGTGTGATACACACCTTACTACAGACTAACCTGCCACTGTATGTGTGTTACACACCTTACTACAGACTAACCTGCCACTGCCTGTGTGTTACACACCTAACTACTGACTGACCTGCCACTGTGTGTGTGTTACACACCTTACTACAGACTAACCTGCCACTGTGTGTGTGTTACACACTTTACTACAGACTAACCAGCCACTGTGTGTGTGTAACACACCTTACTACAGACTAACCTGCCACTGTGTGTGTGTGTTACACACCTTACTACAGACTAACCTGCCACTGTGTTTGTGATACACACCTTACTACAGACTAACTTGCCACTGTGTGTGTGATACACACCTAACTACAGACTAACCTGCCAGTGTGTGTGTGTTACACACTTTACTACAGACTAACCTGCTACTGCGTGTGTGATACACACCTTACTACAGACTAACCTGCCACTGTGTGTATGATACACACCTTACTACAGACTAACCTGCCACTGTGTGTGTGATACACACCTAACTACAGACTAACCTGCCACTGTGTGTGTGTTACACACTTTACTACAGACTAACCTGCCACTGCGTGTGTTTTACACACTTTACTACCGACTAACCTGCCACTGCGTGGGTGATACACACTTTACTACAGACTAAACTGCCACTGTCTGTGTGATACAAACCTTACTACAGACTAACCTGCCACTGTGTGTGTGATACACACCTTACTACAGACTAACCTGCCACTGTGTGTGTTACACACCTTACTACAGACTAACCTGCCACTGTGTGTGTGATACACACCTTACTACAGACTAACCTGCCACTGCATGTGTGTTACACACCTTACTACAGACTAACCTGCCACTGCATGTGTGTTACACACCTTACTACAGACTAACCTGCCACTGTGTGTGTGTTACACACCTTACTACAGACTAACCTGCCACTGTGTGTGTGTTACACACCTTACTACAGACTAACCTGCCACTGTGTGTGTGATACACACCTTACTACAGACTAATCTGCCACTGTGTGTATGATACACACCTTACTACAGACTAACCTGCCACTGTGAGTGTGATACACACCTTACTACAGACTAACCTGCCACTGCGTGTGTGTTACACACCTTACTACAGACTAACCTGCCACTGTGTGTGTGTTACACACTTTACTACAGACTAACCTGCCACTGCGTGGGTGATACACACCTTACTACAGACTAACATGCAACTGTGTGTGTGATACACACCTTACTACAGACTAACCTGCCACTGTGTGTGTGTTACACACTTTACTACAGACTAACCTGCCACTGCGTGTGTGTTACACACTTTACTACAGACTAACCTGCCACTGCGTGGGTGATACACACTTTACTACAGACTAAACTGCCACTGTCTGTGTGATACACACCTTACTACAGACTAACCTGCCACTGTGTGTGTGATACACACCTTACTACAGACCAACCTGCCACTGTGTGTGTGTTACACACCTTACTACAGACTAACCTGCCACTGCGTGTGTGTTACACACCTTACTACAGACTAACCTGCCACTGTATGTGTGTTACACACCTTACTACAGACTAACCTGCCACTGCCTGTGTGTTACACACCTAACTACTGACTGACCTGCCACTGTGTGTGTTACACACCTTACTACAGACTAACCTGCCACTGTGTGTGTGTTACACACTTTACTACAGACTAACCAGCCACTGTGTGTGTGTAACACACCTTACTACAGACTAACCTGCCACTGTGTGTGTGTGTTACACACCTTACTACAGACTAACCTGCCACTGTGTTTGTGATACACACCTTACTACAGACTAACTTGCCACTGTGTGTGTGATACACACCTAACTACAGACTAACCTGCCAGTGTGTGTGTGTTACACACTTTACTACAGACTAACCTGCTACTGCGTGTGTGATACACACCTTACTACAGACTAACCTGCCACTGTGTGTATGATACACACCTTACTACAGACTAACCTGCCACTGTGTGTGTGATACACACCTAACTACAGACTAACCTGCCACTGTGTGTGTGTTACACACTTTACTACAGACTAACCTGCCACTGCGTGTGTTTTACACACTTTACTACCGACTAACCTGCCACTGCGTGGGTGATACACACTTTACTACAGACTAAACTGCCACTGTCTGTGTGATACAAACCTTACTACAGACTAACCTGCCACTGTGTGTGTGATACACACCTTACTACAGACTAACCTGCCACTGTGTGTGTGTTACACACCTTACTACAGACTAACCTGCCACTGTGTGTGTGATACACACCTTACTACAGACTAACCTGCCACTGCATGTGTGTTACACACCTTACTACAGACTAACCTGCCACTGTGTGTGTGTTACACACCTTACTACAGACTAACCTGCCACTGTGTGTGTGTTACACACCTTACTACAGACTAACCTGCCACTGTGTGTGTGATACACACCTTACTACAGACTAATCTGCCACTGTGTGTATGATACACACCTTACTACAGACTAACCTGCCACTGTGTGTGTGATACACACCTTACTACAGACTAACCTGCCACTGTGTGTGTGATACACACCTTACTACAGACTACCCTGCCACTGCGTGTGTGTTATACACTTTACTACAGACTAACCTGCCACTGCGTGGGTGATACACACCTTACTACAGACTAACATGCAACTGTGTGTTTGATACACACCTTACTACAGACTAACCTGCCACTGTGTGTGTGATACACACCTTACTACAGACTAACCTGCCACTGTGTGTGTGATACACACCTTACTACAGACTAACATGCAACTGTGTGTGTGATACACACCTTACTACAGACTAACCTGCCACTGTGTGTGTGTTACACACCTTACTACAGACTAACCTGCCACTGTGTGTGTGATACACACCTTACTACAGACCAACCTGCCACTGTGTGTGTGTTACACGCCTTACTACAGACTAACCTGCCACTGCGTGTGTGTTACACACCTTACTACAGACTAACCTGCCACTGTGTGTGTGTTACACACCTTACTACAGACTAACCTGCCATTGTGTGTGTGTTACACACCTTACTACAGACTAACCCGCCACTGTGTGTGTGATACACACCTTAGTACAGACTAACCTGCCACTGTGTGTGTGATACACACCTTACTACAGACTAATCTGCCACTGTGTGTGTGTTACACACTTTACTACAGACTAACCTGCCACTGTGTGTGTGTTACACACCTTACTACAGACTAACCTGCCACTGTGTGTGTGTTACACACCTTACTACAGACTAACCTGCCACTGCGTGGGTGATACACACTTTACTACAGACTACCCTGCCACTGTGTCTGTGATACACACCTTACTACAGACTAACCTGCCACTGTGTGTGTGATACACACCTTACTACAGACTAACCTGCCACTGTGTGTGTGATACACACCTTACTATACACTAACCTGCCACTGTGTGTGTGATACACACCTAACTACAGACTAACCTGCCACTGTGTGTGTGATACACACCTTACTACAGACTAACCTACCACTGTGTGTGTGATACACACCTTACTACAGACTAACCTGCCACTGCGTGTGTGTTACACACCTTACTACAGACTAACCTGCCACTGTGTGTGTGATACACACCTTACTACAGACTAACCTGCCACTGTGTGTGTGTTACACACTTTACTACAGACTAACCTGCCACTGTGTGTATGATACACACCTTACTACAGACTAACCTGCCACTGTGTGTGTGATACACACCTAACTACAGACTAACCTGCCAATGTATGTGTGTTACACACTTTACTACAGACTAACCTGCCACTGCGTGTGTGTTACACACTTTACTACAGACTAACCTGCTACTGTGTGTATGATACACACCTTACTACAGACTAACCTGCCACTGTGTGTGTGATACACACCTTACTACAGACTAACCTGCCACTGTGTGTGTGATACACACCTTACTACAGACTAACCTGCCACTGTGTGTGTGATACACACCTTACTACAGACTAGCCTGCCACTGCGTGTGTGTTATACACTTTACTACAGACTAACCTGCCACTGCGTGGGTGATACACACCTTACTACAGACTAACATGCAACTGTGTGTGTGATACACACCTTACTACAGACTAACCTGCCACTGTGTGTGTGATACACACCTTACTACAGACTAACCTGCCACTGTGTGTGTGTTACACGCCTTACTACAGACTAACCTGCCACTGTGTGTGTGATACACACCTTAGTACAGACTAATCTGCCACTGTGTGTGTGTTACACACCTTACTACAGACTAACCTGCCACTGCGTGTGTGTTACACACTTTACTACAGACTAACCTGCCACTGTGTGTGTGTGTTACACACCTTACTACAGACTAACCTGCCACTGCGTGTGTGTTACACACCTTACTACAGACTAACCTGCCACTGTGTGTGTGATACACACCTTACTACAGACTAACTTGCCACTGTGTGTGTGATACACACCTAACTACAGACTAACCTGCGACTGTGTGTGTGATACACACCTTACTACAGACCAACCTGCCACTGTGTGTGTGTTACACGCCTTACTACAGACTAACCTGCCACTGTGTGTGTTACACACCTTACTACAGACTAACCTGCCACTGTGTGTGTGTTACACGCCTTACTACAGACTAACCTGCCACTGCGTGTGTGTTACACACCTTACTACAGACTAACCTGCCACTGTGTGTGTGTTACACACCTTACTACAGACTAACCTGCCATTGTGTGTGTGTTACACACCTTACTACAGACTAACCCGCCACTGTGTGTGTGATACACACCTTAGTACAGACTAATCTGCCACTGTGTGTGTGTTACACACCTTACTACAGACTAACCTGCCACTGCGTGTGTGTTACACACTTTACTACAGACTAACCTGCCACTGTGTGTGTGTGTTACACACCTTACTACAGACTAACCTGCCACTGCGTGTGTGTTACACACCTTACTACAGACTAACCTGCCACTGTGTGTGTGATACACACCTTACTACAGACTAACTTGCCACTGTGTGTGTGATACACACCTAACTACAGACTAACCTGCGACTGTGTGTGTGTTACACACTTTACTACAGACTAGCCTGCCACTGCGTGTGTGATACACACCTTACTACAGACTAACCTGTCACTGTGTGTGTGATACACACCTAACTACAGACTAACCTGCCACTGTGTGTGTGTTACACACTTTACTACAGACTAACCTGCCACTGCGTGGGTGATACACACTTTACTACAGACTAAACTGCCACTGTCTGTGTGATACACACCTTACTACAGACTAACCTGCCACTGTATGTGTGTTACACACCTTACTACAGACTAACCTGCCACTGCCTGTGTGTTACACACCTAACTACTGACAGACCTGCCACTGTGTGTGTGTTACACACCTTAATACAGACTAACCTGCCACTGCGTGTGTGTTACACACCTTACTACAGACTAACCTGCCACTGTGTGTGTGTTACACACTTTACTACAGACTAACCAGCCACTGTGTGTGTGTAACACACCTTACTACAGACTAACCTGCCACTGTGTGTGTGTTACACACCTTACTACAGACTAACCTGCCACTGCGTGTGTGTTACACACTTTACTACAGTCTAACCTGCCACTGTGTGTGTGTTACACACCTTACTACAGACTAACCAGCCACTGTGTGTGTGTAACACACCTTACTACAGACTAACCTGCCACTGTGTGTGTGTGTTACACACCTTACTACAGACTAACCTGCCACTGTGTTTGTGATACACACCTTACTACAGACTAACTTGCCACTGTGTGTGTGATACACACCTAACTACAGACTAACCTGCCAGTGTGTGTGTGTTACACACTTTACTACAGACTAACCTGCTACTGCGTGTGTGATACACACCTTACTACAGACTAACCTGCCACTGTGTGTATGATACACACCTTACTACAGACTAACCTGCCACTGTGTGTGTGATACACACCTAACTACAGACTAACCTGCCACTGTGTGTGTGTTACACACTTTACTACAGACTAACCTGCCACTGCGTGTGTTTTACACACTTTACTACCGACTAACCTGCCACTGCGTGGGTGATACACACTTTACTACAGACTAAACTGCCACTGTCTGTGTGATACAAACCTTACTACAGACTAACCTGCCACTGTGTGTGTGATACACACCTTACTACAGACTAACCTGCCACTGTGTGTGTTACACACCTTACTACAGACTAACCTGCCACTGTGTGTGAGATACACACCTTACTACAGACTAACCTGCCACTGCATGTGTGTTACACACCTTACTACAGACTAACCTGCCACTGTGTGTGTGTTACACACCTTACTACAGACTAACCTGCCACTGTGTGTGTGTTACACACCTTACTACAGAATAACCTGCCACTGTGTGTGAGATACACACCTTACTACAGACTAATCTGCCACTGTGTGTATGATACACACCTTACTACAGACTAACCTGCCACTGTGAGTGTGATACACACCTTACTACAGACTAACCTGCCACTGTGTGTGTGATACACACCTTACTACAGACTAACCTGCCACTGTATGTGTGTTACACACCTTACTACAGACTAACCTGCCACTGCCTGTGTGTTACATACCTAACTACTGACTGACCTGCCACTGTGTGTGTGTTACACACCTTAATACAGACTAACCTGCCACTGCGTGTGTGTTACACACCTTACTACAGACTAACCTGCCACTGTGTGTGTGTTACACACTTTACTACAGACTAACCTGCCACTGTGTGGGTGATACACACCTTACTACAGACTAACATGCAACTGTGTGTGTGATACACACCTTACTACAGACTAACCTGCCACTGTGTGTGTGTTACACACTTTACTACAGACTAACCTGCCACTGCGTGTGTGTTACACACTTTACTACAGACTAACCTGCCACTGCGTGGGTGATACACACTTTACTACAGACTAAACTGCCACTGTCTGTGTGATACACACCTTACTACAGACTAACCTGCCACTGTATGTGTGTTACACACCTTACTACAGACTAACCTGCCACTGCCTGTGTGTTACACACCTAACTACTGACTGACCTGCCACTGTGTGTGTGTTACACACCTTACTACAGACTAACCTGCCACTGTGTGTGTGTTACACACTTTACTACAGACTAACCAGCCACTGTGTGTGTGTAACACACCTTACTACAGACTAACCTGCCACTGTGTGTGTGTGTTACACACCTTACTACAGACTAACCTGCCACTGTGTTTGTGATACACACCTTACTACAGACTAACTTCCCACTGTGTGTGTGATACACACCTAACTACAGACTAACCTGCCAGTGTGTGTGTGTTACACACTTTACTACAGACTAACCTGCTACTGCGTGTGTGATACACACCTTACTACAGACTAACCTGCCACTGTGTGTATGATACACACCTTACTACAGACTAACCTGCCACTGTGTGTGTGATACACACCTAACTACAGACTAACCTGCCACTGTGTGTGTGTTACACACTTTACTACAGACTAACCTGCCACTGCGTGTGTTTTACACACTTTACTACCGACTAACCTGCCACTGCGTGGGTGATACACACTTTACTACAGACTAAACTGCCACTGTCTGTGTGATACAAACCTTACTACAGACTAACCTGCCACTGTGTGTGTGATACACACCTTACTACAGACTAACCTGCCACTGTGTGTGTGTTACACACCTTACTACAGACTAACCTGCCACTGTGTGTGTGATACACACCTTACTACAGACTAACCTGCCACTGCATGTGTGTTACACACCTTACTACAGACTAACCTGCCACTGTGTGTGTGTTACACACCTTACTACAGACTAACCTGCCACTGTGTGTGTGTTACACACCTTACTACAGACTAACCTGCCACTGTGTGTGTGATACACACCTTACTACAGACTAATCTGCCACTGTGTGTATGATACACACCTTACTACAGACTAACCTGCCACTGTGTGTGTGATACACACCTTACTACAGACTAACCTGCCACTGTGTGTGTGATACACACCTTACTACAGACTACCCTGCCACTGCGTGTGTGTTATACACTTTACTACAGACTAACCTGCCACTGCGTGGGTGATACACACCTTACTACAGACTAACATGCAACTGTGTGTGTGATACACACCTTACTACAGACTAACCTGCCACTGTGTGTGTGATACACACCTTACTACAGACTAACCTGCCACTGTGTGTGTGATACACACCTTACTACAGACTAACATGCAACTGTGTGTGTGATACACACCTTACTACAGACTAACCTGCCACTGTGTGTGTGTTACACACCTTACTACAGACTAACCTGCCACTGTGTGTGTGATACACACCTTACTACAGACCAACCTGCCACTGTGTGTGTGTTACACGCCTTACTACAGACTAACCTGCCACTGCGTGTGTGTTACACACCTTACTACAGACTAACCTGCCACTGTGTGTGTGTTACACACCTTACTACAGACTAACCTGCCATTGTGTGTGTGTTACACACCTTACTACAGACTAACCCGCCACTGTGTGTGTCATACACACCTTAGTACAGACTAACCTGCCACTGTGTGTGTGATACACACCTTACTACAGACTAATCTGCCACTGTGTGTGTGTTACACACTTTACTACAGACTAACCTGCCACTGTGTGTGTGATACACACCTTACTACAGACTAACCTGCCACTGTGTGTGTGTTACACACTTTACTACAGACTAACCTGCCAATGTGTGTGTTTTACACATTTTACTACCGACTAACCTGCCACTGCGTGGGTGATACACACTTTACTACAGACTAAACTGCCACTGTCTGTGTGATACAAACCTTACTACAGACTAACCTGCCACTGTGTGTGTGATACACACCTTACTACAGACTAACCTGCCACTGTGTGTGTGTTACACACCTTACTACAGACTAACCTGCCACTGTGTGTGTGATACACACCTTACTACAGACTAACCTGCCACTGCATGTGTGTTACACACCTTACTACAGACTAAACTGCCACTGTGTGTGTGTTACACACCTTACTACAGACTAACCTGCCACTGTGTGTGTTACACACCTTACTACAGACTAACCTGCCACTGTGTGTGTGATACACACCTTACTACAGACTAATCTGCCACTGTGTGTGTGTCACACACGTTACTACAGACTAACCTGCCACTGTGTGTGTGTTACACACCTTACTACAGACTAACCTGCCACTGTGTGTGTGTTACACACCTTACTACAGACTAACCTGCCACTGCGTGGGTGATACACACTTTACTACAGACTACCCTGCCACTGTGTCTGTGATACACACCTTACTACAGACTAACCTGCCACTGTGTGTGTGTTACACACCTTACTACAGACTAACATGCCACTGTGTGTGTGATACACACCTTACTACAGACTAACCTGCCACTGTGTGTGTGTTACACACTTTACTACAGACTAACCTGCCACTGTGTGTGTGATACACACCTTACTACAGACTAACCTGCCACTGCGTGGGTGATACACACTTTACTACAGACTACCCTGCCACTGTGTGTGTGTTACACACCTTACTACAGACTAACCTGCCACTGTGTGTGTGATACACACCTTACTACAGACTAACCTGCCACTGTGTGTGTGTTACACACTTTACTACAGACTAACCTGCCACTGTCTGTGTGTTACACACCTTACTACAGACTAACCTGCCACTGCGTGGGTGATACACACCTTACTACAGACTAACCTGCCACTGCGTTTGTGATACACACCTTACTACAGACTAACCTGCCACAGTGGGTGTGATACACATCTAACTACAGACTAACCTGCCACTGTGTGTGTGTTACACACCTTACTACAGACGAACCTGCCATTGTGTGTGTGATACACACCTTACTAC
>CM056377.1:72729060-72734060 GCA_029718625.1 Synaphobranchus kaupii | reverse complement strand
GGACAGTCAGTAAGAAAGTTCGTGGTGAACTAGCACGCATCTTCGCGTTATTGCCTACGTAAAACGATTATTGGAGGAGCGAATGATAGCGCATGCCGAGGTGGTGTTGAAAGTGGTGTTGAAAGTGTTAAAAACAGGCTACATCAAGAACCTCCAAACCCCCATCAGCTCAGCTCGCGTTCGTCTGCTGAACTCCCCCTGTCCCTGTCAATGTTAGAACCCCTCCAGCCAGGGCCCTGACTGGAGCTGTTGAATTCCGCAGGGAAGTTGTGATGGATACTGCCAGAACTGGGCCCTGGCTGGAGCAATACTGCCAGAACTGGGCACTGGCTGGAGGAATAACTTCAGATCGGCGACATAACTTGGTTTTTTACGTCACCAGATGTAATATTACCATAATATTGCGATCCAATGCAGGCTAGCTAATGGAGATACCCTCATCACGACGCCACGGGTGGACTGCGCGTGACACCCACGGACTGCGCGTTACACCCACGGACTGCACGTGACACCCACGGACTGCACGTTACACCCACTGTTTTAACAGCTGTAATCGCACGGGTGGACTGCACGTTACACCCACTGTTTTAACAGCTGTAATCGCATCTTTCGGGTAATGGGCGGGAGTCTTAGATAATGTCTTATATTGGAATAACATAAAGCCGCACACTACTCCGAATAGTAACAGTCTCAGTCTGTTTCTGGCGGTTTATGTAGGCTGTTTTCCACGATGACTTCGCATGGCTGTGAAACGATAAACGATGACAGGAACATCACAATAGCCTAGCTATAGCCTAATGACGAAGGGATATCTAATTTATGCTATGACCGACTCTTAAGGTCAGGAATTTAAAGGCCATTTAACATGAGAGACTTTTATATATTTTACAGGAATTGTTTATCGTCATAAATCCTAAGTGGAAAAGTTTAGTTAAAAAAGTTATGCTTCTGCCTTACCCGATGGCTCTCGTTGGGAGATCCCACAATAGCCGTAGCAAAATTCGTCATTACTGATAAATGTTGAACTAAAAACCTCATCACCTCTCTTTTCCGTCGACGTAGACGACCAGTGTGTGTGAATCAGATAGGATTATGTCATTGGACATGCGTACAGAACTCAAATAGCTGCACGTGCAGCAACCACGAACGCAGCGTCAATAAAAACACAAGATGCGGGTACAAAGGTAAAAATGACGGCTAAGCGAGAAACACATTTATCCAAAAATGACATTGTCCTGTAGTCCCAATCTTTGTTAATCTTGATCATTTCAAAGTAGATAGGCTATTCACAAAAATCAAAAAGAGGACTGATGCTGTTTTAAAAAAGTCTAAAGGTAGAATCATCAGTCCGTATGTGAAATTTTATATGTAGAATCAAAAAGCATATTCTTTTAGTCCGAGTCAAACTGGTGGTGGCCACTGAGAACAGAAGAATTGCGCAGTTTTTATTCCATTGGTAAATACATACTCTCTCTCTCCTCTCTCTCTCTCTCCTCTCCTCTCTCTCTCTCTCTCTCTCTCTCTCTCTCTCTCCTCTCTCTCTCTCTCTCTCTCTCTCTCTCTCTCTCTCTCTCTCTCTCTCTCAGCCCCCCCCACCCCCACTATCTAACAAAATCTGTGCTTCGTTTAAATCACAAAAATCTGCACATTGCCAATCTCTCTCTTTTCCTTCAGGAATCTTTCGGTGGACGGACTTGAGAACGGCCCGCCCCCGACGCTGGAGGAGGACTGGCTTTCTGTACACGCGATCGCGCAGGAGCAAACAGTAAATACTTGAAAAATAGAAGAACAGAAAATAAAATAAGAATAAACTCTCAGATGTTCTCGTTGAATGATGACTCATACCAATACGGTAACATGAGAAAAAGTAGTATTTTCCCAGCTGGGCGATAAAAAGTAAAATGTGTAATTAGACAAGTAGCCACAAGGTGGTAGTCATGCACTTCTTTCAGTTTCCAATTTGCGAATGTTATATCACCGGGATTGGAACCAGTGGCTGCTGCTGAACTTAAAATGGACGGGGAAGAAAAGTTCCCCTTATACTGAATATTGGTCTCAGCCTGTTTTTCATAATTTTCCTTGATTTACGATGATTACAGGGATTACAGAATTCACAAAATTCTCAATACAATCAGATATGGACAGTTCTTATGAAGTAGGCTATTAGGCGAGTAAAATTCTTTTACACACATCACACATTTTATCTGCATTATTTAGAATTGTGGATACCTGTACTCTTCATTCCCTGCAATCACACTCTGAGATTATTCATGGAAAAGATTGGCAATGTGCAGATTTAGTCATTTAAACGAAGCACAGATTTTGTTAGATAGTGGGGGGGGGCGGGGGGGGGGGGGGGGGGGGGGTGCCTGAGAGAGAGAGAGAGAGCGAGCAAGAGTGGGAGAGAGAGCACCCAAGTTTACATAGCCTGCATAGCCTGCATAGCCTGAATAGCCTGCATAGCCTGCATAGCCTGCATAGCCTGCATAGCCTGCATAGCCTGCATAGTCTGAAGGTAATTGAGTTGGTGAATTGGATTGACAGGTTTTATAATTAGAGTCAGAGGGTTGGGTTTTCACCCACAATACTGCCAGAACTGGGCCCTGGCTGGAGCAATACTGCCAGAACTGGGCCCTGACTGGAGCAATACTGCCGGAACTGGGCCCTGACTGGAGCAATACTGCCAGAACTGGGCCCTGACTGGAGGAATACTGCCAGAACCTGGGCCCTGGCTGGAGGAATACTGCCAGAACTGGGCCCTGGACTGGAGGAATACTGCCAGAACTTGGGCCCTGGCTGGAGGAATACTGCCAGAACTGGGCCCTGACTGGAGCAATACTGCCAGAACTGGGCCCTGGCTGGAGGAATACTGCCAGAACTGGGCCCTGACTGGAGGAATACTGCCAGAACTGGGCCCTGGCTGGAGGAATACTGCCAGAACTGGGCCCTGACTAGAGGAATACTGCCAGAACTGGGCCCTGACTGGAGCAATACTGCTAGAACTGGGCCCTGACTGGAGCAATACTGCCAGAACTCGGGCCCTGGCTGGAGCAATACTGCCAGAACTGGGGCCCTGGCTGATGGAAATACTGCCAAAACTGGGCCCTGGCTGGAGCAATACTGCCAGAACTGGGCCCTGGCTGGAGGAATACTGCCAGAACTGGGCACTGACTGGAGGAATACTGCCAGAAATGGGCCCTGACTGGAGAATACTGCCAGAACTGGGCCCTGGCTGGAGGAATACTGCCAGAACTGGGCCCTGGCTGGAGCAATCCTGCCAGAACTGGGCCCTGGCTGGAGGAATACTGCCAGAACTGGGCCCTGGCTGGAGGAATACTGCCAGAACTGGGCCCTGGCTGGAGCAATACTGCCAGAACTGGGCCCTGACTGGAGGAATACTGCCATAACTGGGCCCTGACTAGAGGAATACTGCCAGAACTGGGCCCCTGACTGGAGCAATACTGCTAGAACTGGGCCTGACTGGAGCAATACTGCCAGAACTGGGCCCTGGCTGGAGCAATACTGCCAGAACTGGGCCCTGGCTGGAGGATAAAATAATCATCAGAAAACCCCTGGAACAATACATATCGTATTAATACATTTTTGTATTCAATTTGAGCTGTGCTAGGATCATTGCTTTCGGTGAGACCATCTTGAGTAAATTTGTCCAAGGTACACCTGAGAGAACAGTTTTACTTGTATTGACACATTGGAAATGGCATATCTGTAGTGGCCTGGGCAGAGAAAAGAGTCAGACACTAGGAGTGCAGAACTACTGCCACACTCCCTGTAACCATGGCAGCAACGCCACTCAGAGCATCGCCGTTTCTATGCCAACAGCAGCTCTACTTGACTGCAAGTCTAAACTTAGCTGTTGCTTCACATGCACAAAGGCACACACACACACATACACACACACACACATACAGAATCACACGCACATGCTCTCTCTCTCTCTCACACACACACACACACACATACAGACACACACACATGCAGGCTCTCTCATGCGCACACACACAGATACAGAAACACACACATGCAGGCTCTCTCATGCGCACCACACACACACACACACACCCACACATACAGAAACACACACATGCAGGCTCTCTCATAAGCACACACACACAATACAGAAACACACACATGCAGGCTCTCTCATAAGCACACACACACACACACACACACACACACACACAACCAGAAACACACACATGCAGGCTCTCTCATGCGCACACACACACACACACACACACACACACAAACAGAAACACACACATGCAGGCTCTCTCATGAGCACACACACACACACACACACGCACACACACACACATACAGAAACACACACATGCAGGCTCTCTCATGAGCACACACACACACACACACACACACACACACACATACAGAAACACACACGAGAGAGCCTGCATGTGTGTGTTTCTGTATGTGTGTGGTGTGCGCAAGAGAGCCTGCATGTGTGTGTTTCTGTATGTGTGTGTGTGCGCAAGAGAGCCTGCATGTGTGTGTTTCTGGTTGTGTGTGTGTGTGTGTGTGTATGTGTGTGTGTGCGCATGAGAGAGCCTGCATGTGTGTGTTTCTGGATGTGTGTGTGTGTGTGTGTGTGTGTGTGTGTGTGTGCATGAGAGAGCCTGCATGTGTGTGTTTCTGGATGTGTGTGTGTGTGTTTCTGGATGTGTGTGTGTGTGTGTGTGTGTGTGTGTGCGCATGAGAGAGCCTGCATGTGTGTGTTTCTGTATGTGTGTGTGTGTGTGTGTGTGTGTGTGTGTGCTCATGAGAGAGCCTGCATGTGTGTGTTTCTGTATGTGTGTGTGTGTGTGTGTGTGTGTGTGCGCATGAGAGAGCCTGCATGTGTGTGTTTCTGGATGTGTGTGTGTGTGTGTGTGTGTGTGTGTGTGTGTGTGTGCTCATGAGAGAGCCTGCATGTGTGTGTGTTTCTGTATGTGTGTGTGTGTGTGTGTGTGTGCGCATGAGAGAAA
>CM056377.1:72721452-72728560 GCA_029718625.1 Synaphobranchus kaupii | reverse complement strand
TGTTATGACCTACATCCATTAGCCTGTGTTATGACCCACATCCATTAGCCTGTGTTATGGCTCACATCCATTAGCCTGTGTTATGACCCATATCCATTAGCCTGTGTTATGACCCACATCCATTAGCCTGTGTTATGGCCCACATCCATTAGCCTGTGTTATGACCCACATCCATTAGCCTGTGTTATGGCTCACATTCATTAGCCTGTGTTATGACCCACATCCATTAGCCTGTGTTATGGCTCACATCCATTAGCCTGTGTTATGACCCACATCCATTAGCCTGTGTTATGTCCCACATCCATTAGCCTGTATTATGACCCACATCCATTAGCATGTGTTATGGCTCACATCCATTAGCCTGTGTTGTGGCTCACATCCATTAGCCTGTGTTATGGCTCACATCAATTAGCCTGTGTTATGGCTCACATCTATTAGCCTGTGTTATGACCCACATCCATTAGCCTGTGTTATGGCTCACATTCATTAGCCTGTGTTATGACCCACATCCATTAGCCTGTGTTATGACCCATATCCATTAGCCTGTGTTATGACCCACATCCATTAGCCTGTGTTATGGCCCACATCCATTAGCCTGTGTTATGGCTCACATCTATTAGCCTGTGTTATGACCCACATCCATTAGCCTGTGTTATGGCTCACATTCATTAGCCTGTGTTATGACCCACATCCATTAGCCTGTGTTATGGCTCACATCCATTAGCCTGTGTTATGTCCCACATCCATTAGCCTGTATTATGACCCACATCCATTAGCATGTGTTATGGCTCACATCCATTAGCCTGTGTTGTGGCTCACATCCATTAGCCTGTGTTATGGCTCACATCAATTAGCCTGTGTTATGGCTCACATCCATTAGCCTGTGTTGTGGCTCACATCCATTAGCCTGTGTTGTGGCTCACATCCATTAGCCTGTGTTGTGGCTCACATCCATTAGCCTGTGTTGTGGCTCACATCCGGTAGCCTGTGTTATCCAGGGGAAGTCAGGGGGACTGGTTCTTTGATTGGATTGATGGTGTCTTATTTCTGCAATGACTACTCACCCAGTCACTGACTGACTGACTGACTTACTGACTGTCCCGCTCATTCATGCACAGGATGGGTAATGCCTCTCACTTATAGCCCTCTTAAACTGGCAAATTTTAGCCGAGCCGGATCTGCTGGATCTGTGTGTGACCGGTACTGGAGCTTTTGCACTTGATCCACAAACAGCCTGAGTGAACTCCGGGTGCTGCAGGATTATAATGGATCTGGAAGCTCCAGCGGTTTACCCAACAATGGTCACTTCAGATCTTCAGAACAGTAAGCCAGGGGACAGCCCAGGCATAAAACAAAACTCTTTAGCTAATGGTACCATAACAAAGAGAAGATCCCTGCTCAATTATCCAAATTATCCAAACCAGAACAGTATTTATCATTGAATTTGATAATTAATTCTGTGAGATTTGGTTGTATTTTTGTGTATTTTAAAATACACAATGCCTCTATCGCTAAACAGGAAGCATGGTGAAATAGTGGTTAAATCCATTTTGTGGGGTAAACATTCAGTAGCTACATCCATCAACGCTGCATGTCTTTGTGGCCAAATGTGTTCTTTTATAGTCGGTCTTTCCTTCTTTTGTACTTGGCTTTATTCAGAGAGAGTTACAGGTATAAAGCAGAGAGAGTTACAGGTATAAAGCAGAGAGAGTTACAGGTAGAAAGCAGAGAGAGTTACAGGGAAAAGCAGAGAGAGTTACAGGTAAAAAGCAGAGAGAGTTACAGGTAGAAAGCAGAGAGAGTTACAGGTAGAAAGCAGAGAGTAACAGGTAGAAAGCAGAGAGAGTAACAGGTAGAAAGCAGAGAGAGTAACAGGTAGAAAGCAGAGAGAGTAACAGGTAGAAAGCAGAGAGTAACAGGTAGAAAGCAGAGAGAGTTACAGGTAAAAAGCAGAGAGAGTTACAGGTAGAAAGCAGAGAGAGTTACAGGTAGAAAGCAGAGAGAGTTACAGGTAGAAAGCAGAGAGAGTAACAGGTAGAAAGCAGAGAGAGTAACAGGTAGAAAGCAGAGAGAGTAACAGGTAAAAAGCAGAGAGAGTTACAGGTAGAAAGCAGAGAGAGTTACAGGTAGAAAGCAGAGAGAGTAACAGGTAGAAAGCAGAGAGAGTAACAGGTAGAAAGCAGAGAGTAACAGGTAGAAAGCAGAGAGAGTTACAGGTAGAAAGCAGAGAGAGTTACAGGTAGAAAGCAGAGAGAGTTACAGGTAGAAAGCAGAGAGAGTTAAAAAATAATAATAATAAGAAAAACAGTCTGTTACTGAAGGTGATGCTAATGCTAAATGCTAATGCCTGCCAGTGCATGCAAACACAGTGCAGGATATTGGGATATTATGCGAAACGGGGCGCAGACCACACCGCCTGTCTTTGCAGGAAATTTTCCTTCATAAAAGCCGCCGTTTGGCCATTAGCCGGAAAATGAGCTGTCAGCTGCAGCTGTGGTGATGTGATGGGAAAAGGCAGGACGGAGAGCCCTGTACACAATTCAAATGAGCCCAGGATTTGCATTTAAGTGCGTGATAGCCCCCCCCACACCCACACCCATTTGTGTTTGTGTCTGACGTGCGAGCTCTGGGGCGGGGGGGTCGTGCGAGCTCTGGGGCGGGGGGGGTCGTGCGAGCTCTGGCGTGGGCGTGGCATGGGGGGGGGGGGGCGGGGGTTTCTGATACGCAGCACTGAGTTCTTTCTCTTTCCTAACAGCGAGCGGTTCCCCTGCAAATCCTGGGAACACCGTGGAAAACGTGGTCATCGGCAGATCCTGGGAACGCTGTGAAGAACGCTGTGGAGAACGTGGCGAAGAACGCTGTGGGGGAGCGCTGTGGAGAACGTGGTGGGGAACGCTGTGGAGAACGTGGTGGTGGACGGCGCTATGATGTAAGTACGCCCCCCCCTTCCCCTCCACCCCTCCCTCAACTGCTGCAATCTACTGGGGGGCTGGACTCCACCTGCAGGGAGAGAATGTGTGTGTGTGTGTGTGTGTGTGTGTGTGTGTGTGTGGGGGGGGGGGGGGGGGGGGGGTGGGGTGGGCTTGCTCTCTTGTACACAAAGCTCCGGGGACAATATTTTATACCTGAATTTATTTACCGCTCTGTAGCGCTGAGCGCTACGCTAACGCTGTGAGGGCTGGTGGAACGCCTGTGTGACATTTCACACTGAGAAGCAGGACGGGGGCGGAGGGGTGGCGGGGGGGGGTTAGGGGAGGGGAACTGGACAGGGGCAGGGAGGGGAGGGGAACTGGACAGGGGCAGGGAGGGGGGAGTTGTGGGGGGTAACTGGACAGGGGCAGGGAGGGGGGAGTTGTGGGGGGTAACTGGACAGGGGCAGGGAGGGAGACAGGGTTAGGGTTAGGGTGGGGGAGGAACAGCTCAGCGGGCACAGGCCTGAAACAGCGCACACCACTTCCTATTCCCATCCACCTGCTAGATGACAAAAGAGACGGGTGAAAGGAATTATGGGAATGGAGGGTATAAATGGGTGAGGGGAGGAGCGGAGCAGGAGGGGCGGGGGAGGAGGAGGAGGGAGGAGGGAGGAGGGAGGAGGGGGGGGTATAAAACCATCCTGGTTCTGAGTCTAAATCAGTGCCCCAGGAACCGTACAGTTCAGGGGTGAAGGAGAGGGTAGGACGGGTTTTAAAGGCGCACAGATGGAGCTCTGTATCCCATGGAGCGTACCGTTCGGGGGGACCGGGAGCCAGACAGTAGTGGTAACCGTGTGAGCCTTTGACCTTTGACTTTGTTCTGCGGAGTGGAGGGGGTTAGGGTTAGAAACCTTTGACCTTTGACCTTTGACCTTTGACCTTGCTCTGTGGAGTGTGGGGGCAGTTTGGGTATTTATCTGCACATCCCCCCCCCCCCCAGGTAGGGGCTTCACATACAGACACAGGAACTCAAAATCAATCCAATCAGCACGTCTGTTTAGAGCTCCGCCACTGCGCTGTCACGGCAACCTGCTGATGACCCGATAAGAGCCGCCACAGAGACGCTGACAGCTCTTTCATTTTCACGTAACGCATTTACCGCCGTCTGGGCAGTGTCCCCGGGCTCAATCTGAATACCCCCTCCTCCCCCCCCCCCCCCCTTTCCTCTGATCATCTTCTACAGCAGAGCCCGGGGACGGGGGGGGTGAAAATGTGTTTTTTAAACTAAACTATGAACTGATACTCGGCAGTATTTTCCCCCCACACACACACACGCACGCACGCACGCACGCACGCACGCACGCACGCACGCACGCACGCACGCACGCACACACACACACACACACACACACACACACAGACACACACACACACACACACACACACACACACACACACAGACACGCACGCACACACACACACACACACACACACAAACACACACACAGACACGCACGCACGCACACACGCACGCACGCAGACGCACACACACACACACACACACACACACACACACATACACACACACACACACACACACACACACACACACACACACACACACACACACACACACACACACACACAGCTTACAGAAGCAAAGCCCACAGAGGGAAGCCTATACATTAGAATTCAAAGGAGATAAAAATTTGGGTTTGATGTCATTCATGTGGAATAAGTACAGTGATCGATGTCTGGAAGCACATAGCTTTGTATTACCAGTGCAGTTTTTCACAAGATTGTTACTGTCTTAAGGGCACATCCAGGAACTCACGTAGTTGTTACGTTTCTCCACAGCGTTTCAGTACATTAATAAAAACCAGCCTGTTAGTTACCAGCGTGTCCGTGTGTCTCTAACTCAATGTATCCTCCTAAGACCTAGAGAAGAAACGATACAGTATATCTCTAAAGCACTCCCTGGCTGTGTTGCTTTTCTTTGCATGATAAGCCACATCCTACAATAAATGAGGAACCAAGAATCATTGTGGCCGACAATTTCGGCTAGCACCAGTACCCTTCCCCTCTCCATTCTAAGCAGCCCTTTCCTGTAAAGCAGAACTGAAGTTTAACGCCACAATTTTAAATAAATACAGCAAAATCTTCACAAACCTATTTTGTGTAAAAATGCACTGGGGTAAGTGTGTGAAATATAGGAGCGGATGCATGACCTTACACGCCTCACACGCCTTACACGCCTTACACGCCTCATACGCCTTACACGCCTCACACGCCTTACACGCCTTACACGCCTTACACGCCTCACACGCCTCATACGCCTTACACGCCTTACACGCCTTACACGCCTCACACGCCTTACACGCCTTACACGCCTTACACGCCTTACACGCCTCATACGCCTTACACGCCTCACACGCCTTACACGCCTTACACGCCTTACACGCCTCACACGCCTCACACGCCTTACACGCCTCACACGCCTTACACGCCTCACACGCCTTACACGCCTTACACGCCTTACACGCCTCACACGCCTTACACGCCTTACACGCCTCACACGCCTTACACGCCTTACACGCCTTACACGCCTCACACGCCTCACACGCCTTACACGCCTTACACGCCTCACACGCCTCACACGCCTCACACGCCTTACACGCCTTACACGCCTTACACGCCTCACACGCCTTACACGCCTGCAGTCCTTCTAATGCAGAGCAATTTACTGCACAAACCCAAGAACACAGATTATACTGGAAGTGTACTGCACTGTGCAAGGTTGTGTAGATTATACTGTAAGTATACTGCACTGTGCAAGGTTGTGTAGATTATACTGTAAGTATACTGCACTGTGCAAGGTTGTGTAGATTATACTGTAAGTATACTGCACTGTGCAAGGTTGTGTAGATTATACTGTAAGTATACTGCACTGTGCAAGGTTGTGTAGATTATACTGTAAGTGTACTGCACTGTGCAAGGTTGTGTAGATTATACTGTAAGTATACTGCACTGTGCAAGGTTGTGTAGATTATACTGTAAGTGTACTGCACTGTGCAAGGTTGTGTAGATTATACTGTAAGTATACTGCACTGTGCAAGGTTGTGTAGATTATACTGTAAGTATACTGCACTGTGCAAGGTTGTGTAGATTATACTGTAAGTATACTGCACTGTGCAAGGTTGTGTAGATTATACTGTAAGTATACTGCACTGTGCAAGGTTGTGTAGATTATACTGTAAGTGTACTGCACTGTGCAAGGTTGTGTAGATTATACTGTAAGTGTACTGCACTGTGCAAGGTTGTGTAGATTATACTGTAAGTATACTGCACTGTGCAAGGTTGTGTAGATTATACTGTAAGTATACTGCACTGTGCAAGGTTGTGTAGATTATACTGTAAGTATACTGCACTGTGCAAGGTTGTGTAGATTATACTGTAAGTATACTGCACTGTGCAAGGTTGTGTAGATTATACTGTAAGTATACTTACAATATAAACTCATACTAGGACTAGGAAAGGGCAGAATAAATGAGAGAGAGATAGGGATAGTGTTAGAGAGCTATTATTATTATTAATAATGTTATTGTTATTAATAATTATATAATAATATTACTATTAGGGTTAGAGAGGAGGAGGAGAGTAAGTGACTCTCTGATAAGTGGGCTGGTCCCTGTTCTCAACACGTCACGCTGTCAACGGCCTATCACAGCGCAGCCTGATGCGTCTCCATGGCAACTCCATGGGAGGTGGAGACAGAAAAGAAGAAAAAGGAGAAGAGGAAGAAGGAAGAAGAGGAAGAGGAAGAGGGAAGAAGAGGAAGAAGGAAGAGGAAGAGGGAAGGCCGAACACTGAACAAAAAATGTTGTGGGTTAAAAAAAAAAAAAACGCCATTGACCAAACAGTGACGTGATCCGTTTCACTCTACAGAGCACAGGGCGCTTTGCTGTGCTAAACCAAACACTGCTTTTAATGAAAAAGATTAAAGTTAATACCCTACAAATCCCACAAACCCTCTGCAGTGACAGGGAGAATGAGAGGTGCAGAATGTGTAGTACCCACGTGGGTATTGTCTATGGCCAGATGATGAGATTTATTTCTTATTGAAATTACATGTAAAAAATGTGAAGGTACATCTAACGAGTCTAATGGGTCACTCGTTAATGGGTCTAATGCCAGCA
>CM056377.1:72713952-72718952 GCA_029718625.1 Synaphobranchus kaupii | reverse complement strand
GAGAACACAGAGATTATGCACAGAGAACACAGAGATTACGCACAGAGAACACAGAGATTACGCACAGAGAACACAGAGATTATGCACAGAGAACACAGAGATTACGCACAGAGAACACAGAGATTATGCACAGAGAACACAGAGATTACGCACAGAGAACACAGAGATTATGCAAAGAGAACACAGAGATTACGCACAGAGAACACAGAGATTATGCACAGAGAACACAGAGATTACGCACAGAGAACACAGAGATTACGCACAGAGAACACAGAGATTATGCACAGAGAACACAGAGATTACGCACAGAGAACACAGAGATTACGCACAGAGAACACAGAGATTATGCACAGAGAACACAGAGATTATGCACAGAGAACACAGAGATTACGCACAGAGAACACAGAGATTACGCACAGAGAACACAGAGATTATGCACAGAGAACACAGAGATTACGCACAGAGAACACAGAGATTATGCACAGAGAACACAGAGATTACGCACAGAGAACACAGAGATTACGCACAGAGAACACAGAGATTATGCACAGAGAACACAGAGATTATGCACAGAGAACACAGAGATTACGCACAGAGAACACAGAGATTACGCACAGGTGTGTTTGTGTATTAGATACTGTGCAGATCATCCACTAACTGCCTGAATCTGGAGATGCCTTTAACAATATTATCTCTCAACCAATGAGAAAGGGCTCGCCCCCCCCCCCCCCCCCAGGGTGATTTAATGCAAACACCCTCTCCCCCTCCCCAGGGTGATTTAATGCAAACACACCTTGTTCTCTTCATTAAAGAGACCTGCACCTTGTGTCCCACTTTCAGTAACAGGCTTACGTTCCTGTAGGCCCCTGTATAATTATACTGTCTACACAGAAAGGCTTCTATAGCAACCATGGAGTCTGTCTCTTCGTTATTAGAGATCATTTTACCTCAGGCTTTAGACTGACCAACCGTTCCATAGTGTGTGATTGCTCTGCTCTGAGGTCATTTCTGGGGGGTGCAGATCTGAGGGCTGCCGGGCTCGTATTTGGGGCTCAGCCCGGTGTGCGGACGCCAGCTCTGGAATGCCAGGACAGGTCTGAGTTACGTTTTGTTCCCTCAGGGAATTCTGTCTTTCGCTTTTCCCTCTCCCTCTCCCTCTTTCTCCTCTCCTCTCTCTCCATTTTTATCTTTTCTTCTCCACACATACACACACACTTATACACACTTACACACACAATCATTTCCTCTCTGGCAGAAAGAAAATGAAAGGAGAGCGAGGACTCTGAGCCGTTGGACTGTAACGGGTGGAGGGATCAGGTCAGAAACGGCGGCTTTATCCTCGACCGGTAACGGCAGACTGCTGCTAACCGGCGCTCGGCTAAGCTTTAGCGCAAAACTCATCCATATTCTGCCTTCCTTTATACCTGCATGCCTGCACTGGTACTGAGTCTCACAGCTCTGCTGCTTCCTCTGTGCGAGCGCCCTGCCTCCCTTATTCTTAACATCACAGCTTCTGGTCAAATAATCAAATAATTAAAATAATTCTGATGCATTTTTGATCATTTATTTAGGGGCGTGTCTAAGCACAGTACAATGGCAGTGGGGGTTCGACGGCATTTCAAATATATGCTTATGAAATATGTGTCTGTATGGATCTATTTCATACATAATTAGTATGAAAAATGTGTCTGTATGGATGTATTTCATACATAATTAGTATGAAATATGTGTGTATGGACGTATTTTATACATAATTAGTATGAAATATGTGTCTGTATGGATGTATTTCATACATAATTAGTATGAAATATATGTTTGTTTGGATGCATTTCACACATAATTAGTATGAAATATATGTTTGGATGTATTTCATACATAATTAGTATGAAATATATGTTTGTTTGGATGCATTTCACACATAATTAGTATGAAATATATGTTTGTTTGGATGTATTTCATACATAATTAGTATGACATATATGTTTGTTTGGATGTATTTCATACATAATTAGTATGAAATATATGTTTGTTTGGATGTATTTCATACATAGTGCTGGTGGTATATACCTCAGTGACATAACTGTACTGAATGTTTCTCCATTAATATGGACTGGGCAAGCAGCCATGATGGAATACTGCATCATATTTCACCGTTCCATATCACGACTTCCGGCCATTACATTCCATTATTACATTAATTCATTTGGCAAATGCTTTTATCCTCAGCGATGTACAGTAAGTGCATACCGAGGGTCACAGAACAACTACAGATCAAGTACAGACCGGTCAGATCAAGTACAGACCGGTCAGATCAACTAACAGACCGGTCAGATCAAGTACAGACCGGTCAGATCAAGTACAGAAGTACCGTCTGGAAGGCCTCGTTCACACTTGCATTTTGGGGCTCGACAACTGAAGTTAGACTCGCTCATGTTCTGTGTCCGTACGCACGCATATTTTAGAAGAACAAGAACACAAGTATGAACGAGTAACAGGATTCGCTCCTGTATTTACAACGCTGTCAGTAAGTTTGCAACGCTGTCAGTAAGTTTGCAACGCTGCACAATATTTTTCTGTGAACGTAAATCTCGCATTTCAATTATCGCGCAGGTGTAAACGTGATCTCCAATGTCAACAAACATGGACACGCCTGTTTTATTAATCTCTGCTGACAGAAGCCAGAAAAGACGCGTGTTTCCACAGCTGATCTGAAGCAACATCGACTAATGCTTCTTTTAACAGTAATCAACTTCGCCCTTAGCCCACTCTATCAGTTAATCACTGCACAACTGCTACCAGCTCCCGTTCCCGTCCACACTCGCACAACCAAGCTCATCTGCATAGGAACAAGAGTCAACTTCGGTAGTCGCTACCTGTTCTAAACAGGACTTCTTACTACTAGTTGTCGCTCTTGTTCATAACCATACTAAGTGTGAATTTCACCAGATTAAGCAATAAAATGAGGAGCGACAACCGTATTTAGCTGTCGTGTGAACTGGGCCTAAGAGAAGCCAGAGCAGAGCAGTTTGAGGGTTTGGAAAATAAGTATTTTTCAGCACCCTTCCATACTATTAAGTAGGCTTGTTGAGTAGACAGGATGAGAAAGTCGTTAAGTAGGCAAAGTTTTCTCGAAATGTGATGATATACTTAGGGCTACCCCCTACATCCTGCTCCCTACGCCCTAATCCCTACACCCTACATGCTTAGTGCCCTCAGCCACCTCCCCAGAGGAGCTCAGCTTGCGTCTCCCGCTGAAAACGCGGCGGAGGAGAGCCGCTGATGCTCCCTCTCGTGTCACACGCTACGCGCATTAATAACGTGCGTTTTCATAGGCTCCCGCCACCCAAAACCCAAAGCTTAGTGATGTCATACTGCAGTAGGCGTCCCTTCCTATTCCACGGCTGCTCAGGTCAGGTGATGCCGTTTCCGGGAAGGAGGGGCCTGACGGTCAGTGGGAAGCCTGTGCTGACAGGAAGAGGAAGTGTAATCTAGACGCCGCGTGTAGAATTACTGCACGGGACATCGGAGAAGTTCTCTCCACAGTCACGGCTTGTTTGCAGAGACCTCCTGTCCTGTTTTGACCTCATTGACTAATGTCCTCAGCAACCTCCGACCCTAGGGAGTCCTGGTTTGGATCATGCGTCCGGGTGACACTCACTTACCCAGGCCTACGTCTCTCTCACACACACACACACACACACACACACACGCACACACAGACACGCGCACACACACGCACACACACACACACACACACACACACACACGCGCACAGCATGTGTGGTCACACGCACACACATACACCCAGACCCGCACGCACACACGTATACACACACGCACGCATGCACACACAGACACACATGCACACACACACACACACACACACAGAAAATCATAGAGACACACACAGACACACACACGCTCACACACACTTTTTTTTTGTTGCATCTTGTTACAAAAATATCTCCCAAATATATTTATAAACTCCAAGCAAAACGGTGGATGCATGGCTTTCTTTGCAGAATAAACCACAGAAGAAGAGTATGTGTATGTGTATATGTACGTGTATGTGTATATGTACGTGTATGTGTATATGTACATGTATGTGTAATATGTACATGTATGTGTATATGTACATGTATGTGTAATATGTACATGTATGTGAAATATGGGAACCTCCCAGTGCACAGGATTGCATCGCACACTCAACCTGCTCTCTTCTCTGCTCTTGAAAGGTGGCGCCTTGTACAGTAACGGGTCAAATTCACTGATCTTCCACATCAGGGGGATTCAAATTCAGTCCCTTGGGACCCACTGTGGGGACCCACTGTGGGACCCACTGTGGGACCCACCGTGCACCCTGGGGTTTGTACCAGTTCTTCATACTGCTAATCATATAATAATAATAATAATACATATAATAATAATAATAATACATATTTTCAATCCCTGAATTGTAACAAGCTGTTCATTTTGTCTTAATTTTGGCTCTTTTATTCACTCTTTTTAAGCCAGGTTATATCAGAAATGATTGTACATGACATAGAACAAAAGCTCCATGTTCGCGCCCCAGGACTTTTAAGTAGAGTCACTAATACCTTCCGCTTGCTGTGATGCGCTAATGCGTTATTTTATTTCAGTCTTACCTCATCGATCGTCTCTTCAATACTCCCCTTTGTGTTTTATTCCTTTTTTAGGGGGGGGGGGATCCTGCCGGGATATGAGCTCATTACACAACACTCTGACCCCACCCCCCCTAAATCTGCCACGGGGGGAAAGACACCATACAACTGCACTGCAAACGCCACACATACACACACACACACACACACACACCATACAACTCCACTGCAAACGCCACACATACACACACACACACACACACACACACACCATACAACTCCACTGCAAACGCCACACACACACACACACACACCATACAAATCCACTGCAAACGCCACACACACACACACACGCACACGCACACGCACACGCACACG
>CM056377.1:72693952-72708952 GCA_029718625.1 Synaphobranchus kaupii | reverse complement strand
TTTCTCCTAAAAAAAAAGTCTCGTCATAAGAGACCGATTTGTATTTCATAGTCAAAACTTAAGCTTCGACCCACAAGCTTGAGTTGCAAGTTTAGTGCATTTTTTTTTTTCAGATTTATTTTTCTGCAGATTTAAACAGTACCCCTTCCCCCCAGGTCAAATAACTAATATATATAATAATAATATAATAATATATAATATATGTAAAATACACTTTAGACTTTAACCCTTTCTTTTACACCAGTAAAAAAAATCTGTTTTCACCGTAAAACACAGAACTCACAATATTCTTCTTCCATATGACATTTTTTTATTGTACATTCTGTGGCGGTAACATTCTGCAGCAGGAGCACGTTCACATTTTACCGCCATGTAGACAGCGCTGGACAAAACCTGCAGGAATGTGTGATATAGGATGCGTGTGGATGCGTGGGGATGTGTGGGGATGCGTGTGGATGCGTGGTGATGCGTGGGGATGCGTGTGGATGCGTGGTGATGCGTGGGGATGCGTCTGGATGCGTGTGGATGCGTGGTGATGCGTGGTGATGCGTGGGGATGCGTGGGGATGCGTGTGGATGCGTGGGGATGCGTGTGGATGCATGGGGATGCGTGGGGATGCGTGGGGATGCGTGGGGATGCGTGGGGATGCGTCTGGATGCGTGGGGATGCGTGGGGATGCATGGGGATGTGTAGGGATGCGTGGTTGGGGGGGTGTGGGTGTGGCAGGGGAAAAAAAGAAGAGTAAAGTTTTTTCTTCCCTCTAATTTCATCTCACGCTTTAGTTTTTTTCTGCACTCTGGAGTATAAATGTTCAGACAGGAGAAGCAGGATTGATGCTGGCCAGAACCCGGGGGCGGGGGGGGGGGTTGTGTAATGGAGACAGGGAGGGGGATGGACACGGAGAAGATTCCTCTCTTCTTAAACGGCAAACTTAAAACCTTTTTTTCAGCTCGTCCGCGCTGTCCTTCTCTCTCTCTCTCCATCTGTCTCTCTCTTTGTCTCCTCTCTCAATCTCTCTCTTTCTCTCTCTCTCTGCTGCACTTGTTCAGGGTGGGGGGGGGGGGCAGTTGGGCAGGTGGTGTCCATGTATGGGGCAGTTGGACAGGTGGCGGTCTGTGGTTATTGCACAGTGGGATAATGTGGTGCAGTGGCAGGTCTTAACTGAAGCCTTTAAATAAATCACCTCTCTCTGATCAGACTGTCTGGCTGCCAACCAGCCTCCGCTAACTCATAGCTGCTCCTGATGGGATCAACTGTGTGTGGCCATCTGTCTGCTTAACCCCCGTCTGGAACGGGTCGGACCATGAGGGAGGGGTGCTGGTGGTCCTTTACGACCAACCAATACTCCACCTCTACGTTGCTTCCATCCTCTCGGCTGGTAGCAGGCGTTCCGGTGTTCTGTGGTTCCCTGTCTTTAGAACTGCCTCAAGGCATTCTGGGAAAGGAAACTGCGACCCTACAATCAAGGAACCACGGATCGTTTAGGGGCCTCCCTCTCCCTGCGGCTAAAGCTTGATTCTTTAAAATCTGCTTTTAGGACTGCGGCATTCGGCAGGATAATTTAGCCTCCTGTAATTTAGAAGCAGAGAGAACAGAACCAGAACCTCCTGTAGTTTAGAAGCAGAGAGGACAGAACCAGAACCTCCTGTAGTTTAGAAGCAGAGAGAACAGAACCAGAACCTCCTGTAGTTTAGAAGCAGAGAGAACAGAACCAGAACCTCCTGTAGTTTAGAAGCAGAGAGAACAGAACCAGCACCTCTTGTAGTTTAGAAGCAGAGAGGACAGAACCAGAACCTCCTGTAGTTTAAAAGCAGAGAGAACAGAACCAGAACCTCCTGTAGTTTAGAAGCAGAGAGGACAGAACCAGCACCTCCTGTAGTTTAGAAGCAGAGAGAACAGAACCAGAACCTCCTGTAATTTAGAAGCAGAGAGAACAGAACCAGAACCTCCTGTAGTTTAGAAGCAGAGAGGACAGAACCAGACCCTCCTGTAGTTTAGAAGCAGAGAGGAGGAATGAGAGCCTCCTGTAGTTTAGAAGCAGAGAGAACAGAACCAGCACCTCCTGTAGTTTAGAAGCAGAGAGGACAGAACCAGAACCTCCTGTAGTTTAGAAGCAGAGAGGACATAAGGAACACAGGAGCGAGCCACCGCTGTGTGCTGGCTGGGTACCCTGAGAGCCCATGGGTGGAGTTTACAGGCGCATTGAGGAGCTCTTACTGTCCCTCCTGGGAGAGCTGGGTATCAGCAGGCCAAGTGGGCCAAACTTTCAACTGCCTTAACAACAGCACGCTGCAGTCATTGGGCGGCAGTGTAGTATAATGGTTAAGGAACAGGCCTTGTAACCGAAAGGTTGCAGGTTCGATTCCCGGGTAGGACACTGCCGTTGTACCCTTGATCAACGTACTTAACCTGAATCGCTTCAGTGTATCCAGCTGTATGAATGGATAAATGTAATAAGATATAAGAAGTTGTGTAAGTCGCTCTGGATAAGTGCGTCTGCTAAATGCCTGTAATGTAATTGGCTTGGGAAGCAGCCCTGGTGAAAGCCTGTGGGGGGAGAATGAGTAATGACCCGTGCACTGCGTTCCTTTCCCCCGGGAGGAGGGCGTGGCTTGTTTTTGGGTCGCCCGTTTAGGCTCCCTGGTTGTAGAGGATGTTGACGGGTATTATAGACGTTGTAAAGGCAAAGAATGCTGACATAATGGGTGCATAATTTAATTAATTCATAATTGTAGTATGCAGTCCAGGCACCCAAGTGATGTAAACACCTTTGCCCCCCCCCCCTTGCAGAAGAAGAGCCGTGAGGAGACGTGTGGGGAGGGCAGCGGCGTGGAGATCCTGGCGAATCGGCCGTACACGGACGGGCCCGGCGGATCGGGCCAGTACACGCACAAGGTGTACCACATCGGCATGCACATCCCCAGCTGGTTCCGCTCCATCCTGCCCAAGGCCGCCCTGCGCGTGGAGGAAGAGTCATGGAACGCCTACCCCTACACACGCACGCGGTGAGAACCCCACACAGCGCCCCCTCCAGGCCCGGAGGCCTGCTGTGCCTGTGGGGGCTGTTTCTGTGGCTACTCTGAGTGCTGATCTAGGAGGGGGGAGGTGCGATTTTTACCCTGGGGGGCAGGGGGTTGGTGCGCTAATTACTTGGAGGGGGGGTTGATAAGCACCGTGCTTCGGAGGTGGAGCACAGGGCGGTTTTGCCAGAGTCGCCATAGTTGCATGCTTTTCCACAACATGGTCTGCCAGGCGGTTTCCACCCAACATGGCCTGCCAGGCGGTTAGGGTGTGGACAAACGGCTCTTCCCACGATTTCTGCTTTAAGGAGTCCCACCAGAGTCATGGGCCGTGGAACATTTCAAATCAGTTAGAAGCAGGAAACGGATCATTCTGCGTAATACTGACTCCTCTCGTTCCGCGAAACGCTGACTCCTCCTCTCGTCCACGCAGGTACACCTGCCCCTTTGTGGAGAAGTTCTCCATCGACATCGAGACTTACTACAAGCCCGACACGGGAGACCAGGTGGATGTGTTCAACCTGCCGCCGACCGAGCGCAGACAGCGGACGCTAGGTGAGACGAGCCCCGCTCTGTAAGACCGAGCGCAGACAGCGGACGCTAGGTGAGACGAGCCCCGCTCTGTAAGACCGAGCGCAGACAGCGGACGCTAGGTGAGACGAGCCCCGCTCTGTAAGACCGAGCGCAGACAGCGGACGCTAGGTGAGACGAGCCCCGCTCTGTAAGACCGAGCGCAGACAGCGGACGCTAGGTGAGACGAGCCCTGCTCTGTAACACACCTGTCCCAGCTCAGGAACACAGGTGCAGGTGTTCTGGCACTGAAACACATCCACTGCAGAGGAAGCGACCCAATCGCTGTTAAATAACCCCCCCGGTGAGACACAGTGCCGCTAGTGGCCACCGGTTGACACGGCGCACTCACTATAGCGCTTCTAGTGGCCACCGAATGATACTGCGGCACCCTGGGTCTCAGAGCTCAAGGGGCCGCTACGCTGCCTTGGCTAACGCACCAAACCCAACCTGTCCCAGTAAACAGCTGAGTGTGTGTGTGTGTGTGTGTGTGTGGGTGGGTGAGTGTGTGTATGTGTGTGTGTGAGTGTGAGTGTGAGTGTGTGTGTGGACACTGACTTGTAGGCTGCGGTATGATGAAATTCCGCAACTGATGTGCTTGGGATGAGGTCACATGCTTTTGTGCTTTATCCAATCTGAAGCGCTGATGACTATGATCAGGCTCCAAACTGGGATAAAAGGGGTAAAAGTGTTAAAAATGAATTAAAAAGTGTGTGTGTGTGTGTGTGTGTGCGCGCGTCACCCTGGCCCAGACCCCATCGACATTGTGAAGGACCCCATCGCCCCCCACGAATACCTGGCGGAGGAAGACCCCAAACTCTACAAGTCAGCGAAGACCAAGCGCGGCCCACTAACGGACGACTGGATCGAGGAGTTCAACAACGACCCCGCCAAGGAGCCAATCATGTGCGCCTACAAGCTGTGCAAGGTGGAGTTCCGCTACTGGGGGATGCAATCCAAGATCGAGCGCTTCATCCACGATGTTGGTGCGTAAATGGGGGCGGGGGGGGAAATATGCTTTAATTTTTAATTAATTAAACAGCTGTTAAATCATGTTTACGGACAGTTTTGTAAGACGCACAATTTTTTCTCCACACAAATATTCAGAAGGACATTGTTCTTTTGTATGGTTGCACACTTTAGTAATGTGTTTCTTCTGTAATTTTACAGGAAATTCCACAGGAGAATTTTCATTTTACCAGCATCTAAAGAGTTTCAAATAATAATATTTACCTCAGGTTAGGAACAGACAAAGGGGTGGAGTGACTCAGTGTGGTGTGTTGCTGTGGAGAGAAAAACTGTTTGACTGGTTCAACAAGTTAGTGATTGACAGCTAATTGTAGCTCCACCTATGGTGTTCATGAACTCACTGTCCCATTACAAAGTGTGTGTGTGGGGGGGGGTGTCTCAAGTAATGGTCCGTAGTCAGCGTGCATGATGACTGACTTTAGAGGGAATATTTAAGGGGATTCTTATCTACTGAGGCCAAGATATTTGGGAGTTCAGGCATATGTGCTGCGCAGTGTTGCATATAGATCGCTTGTTCGCAGTACTAGGGTAGGTGTGTAGGGTATTGTGTGTTCGTATGAACACTGTTGAGTCACTGGACCCTCTGTTTGTCCTTGTGTTAATTCAACTCCTCTTTGAGTTTATTTCAATTCAAAATGGGTGAAATCTACTTAGAGTTAATTTGACACAGAATATTTTGTTGTGTTGTGTTCATTCAGAGCTGTGAATTGTGGGTATACCTGCGGAACCCTGGTACATCCTGGGCTCCGTGTGTGTTCAGGCAGAGCAGTGCCTTGTGGGTATACCTGCGGAACCCTGGTACATCCTGGGCGCTGTGTTTACGCAGGCTGTCCTTATCTATCCCCGGTGTAGGTGGGCTGGCGGGTGGAAATGTGACCATATGGAAGCAGAGGGATATCGCTCTAATCATTAACCAGGTCTTAATGAAAGCCTCTTAATGCTGTCAGAAATCAGGGGAAAACAGCGGGAAAAAGACGCCGCCAGGCCCCGGGAAAACGGCGGGACAAATTCATTTCCTTGCTGTGCGTTGCATTGCGTTGCGTGTCTTTCATCTTTTATGGGGCAATGCTGCTGTTTGTTTGCTCTCCAGTCGAGGCGTTCAGCTCCTGCTCACTGCCACCCTCGGCTGTAGCTCTCATACATTTGTACATAATTTACATTATACCAGCGACCATCCATGCCCTTCTGCAACCATCCGTAACCTTCTACAACCATCCATGCCCTTCTGCAACCATCCGTAACCTTCTACAACCATCCATGCCCTTTTACAACCATCCATGCCCTTCTACAACCATCCATGCCCATTTTACAACCATCCATGCCCTTCTACAACCATCCATGCCCTTCTACAACCATCCATGCCCATTTTACAACCATCCATGCCCTTCTACAACCATCCATGCCCATTTTACAACCATCCATGCCCTTCTACAACCATCCATGCCCTTCTACAACCATCCATGCCCATTTTACAACCATCCATGCCCTTCTACAACCATCCATGCCCTTTTACAACCATCCATGCCCATTTTACAACCATCCATGCCCTTCTACAACCATCCATGCCCTTTTACAACCATCCATGCCCTTTTACAACCATCCATGCCCTTCTGCAACTATCAAACCGCTGGAGCTAAGCAGGACTGGACTGGGCTGGGCAGGGCTGGGCAGGGCTGGGCAGGACTGGGCTCAGTTGGGTTGGGCAGGGCTCGGCTGGGCAGGGTTGGGCTGGGTTGGGCAGAACTTGGCAGGACTGGGTTCAGTTGGGCAGGGTTGGGCTCGGTTGGGCAGGGCTGGACAGGGTTGGGCTGGGTTGGGCAGGACTAGGCAGGGCTGGGTTGGGCAGGACTGGGCAGGGCTGGGTTGGGCAGGACTGGGCTGGGTTGGGCAGGGCTGGGTTGGGCTGGGTTGGGCAGGACTGGGCTGGGTTGGGCAGGGCTGGGTTGGGTTGAGCTGGGTTGGGCAGGACTGGGCAGGGCTGGGCAGGACTGGGTTGGGCTGGGTTGGGTTGGGCAGGGCTGGACAGGGTTGGGCTGGGTTGGGCAGGACTGGGCAGGGCAGGACTGGGCAGGACTGGGCAGGGCTGGGTTGGGCAGGGCTGGACAGGGTTGGGCTGGGTTGGGCAGGGCTGGGTTGGGCTGGGCTGGGCTGGGTTGGGTTGGGCTGGGTTGGGCAGGGCTGGACAGGATTGGGTTGGGCAGGGCTGGGTTGGGCAGGGCTGGGCAGGGCTGGGCAGGGCTGGGTTGGGCAGGGCTGGGTTGGGCAGGGCTGGGTTGGGTTGGGCTGGGCTGGGCTGGGCTGGGCTGGGCTGGGCTGGGCTGGGCTGGGTTGGGCTGGGTTGGGCAGGGCTGGACAGGGTTGGGCAGGGCTGGGCAGGGCTGGGCAGGGCTGGGTTGGGCAGGACTGGGCAGGGCTCGGTTGGGCAGGGTTGGGCAGGACTGGGCTCGAGTGGTTGAGCTGGGTTTGGTTGGGTTGGGTTGGGTTGGGTTGGGCAGGGCTGGGCAGGGTTGGGCAGGACTGGGCTCGCGTGGTTGGGCTGGGTTGGGTTGGGTTGGGCTGGGCTGGGCTGGGTTGGGTTGGGCTGGGTTGGGCAGGGCTGGACAGGGTTGGGCAGGGCTGGGCAGGGCTGGGCAGGGCTGGGTTGGGCAGGACTGGGCAGGGCTCGGTTGGGCAGGGTTGGGCAGGACTGGGCTCGCGTGGTTGAGCTGGGTTTGGTTGGGTTTGGTTGGGTTGGGTTGGGTTGGGTTGGGCTGGGCAGGGTTGGGCAGGACTGGGCTTGCGTGGTTGGGCTGGGTTTGGTTGGGTTGAGCTGGGTTGGGCAGGACTGGGCAGGGCTGGGCAGGACTGGGTTGGGCTGGGTTGGGCAGGGCTGGACAGGGTTGGGCTGGGTTGGGCAGGACTGGGCAGGGCTGGGTTGGGCAGGACTGGGCAGGACTGGGTTGGGCAGGACTGGGCAGGGCAGGACTGGGCAGGACTGGGCAGGGCTGGGTTGGGCAGGGCTGGACAGGGTTGGGCTGGGTTGGGCAGGGCTGGGTTGGGCTGGGCTGGGCTGGGTTGGGTTGGGCTGGGTTGGGCAGGGCTGGACAGGATTGGGTTGGGCAGGGCTGGGTTGGGCAGGGCTGGGCAGGGCTGGGCAGGGCTGGGTTGGGCAGGGCTGGGTTGGGCAGGGCTGGGTTGGGTTGGGCTGGGCTGGGCTGGGCTGGGCTGGGCTGGGCTGGGCTGGGTTGGGCTGGGTTGGGCAGGGCTGGACAGGGTTGGGCAGGGCTGGGCAGGGCTGGGCAGGGCTGGGTTGGGCAGGACTGGGCAGGGCTCGGTTGGGCAGGGTTGGGCAGGACTGGGCTCGAGTGGTTGAGCTGGGTTTGGTTGGGTTGGGTTGGGTTGGGTTGGGTTGGGTTGGGCTGGGCAGGGTTGGGCAGGACTGGGCTTGCGTGGTTGGGCTGGGTTTGGTTGGGTTGAGCTGGGTTGGGCAGGACTGGGCAGGGCTGGGCAGGACTGGGTTGGGCTGGGTTGGGCAGGGCTGGACAGGGTTGGGCTGGGTTGGGCAGGACTGGGCAGGGCTGGGTTGGGCAGGGCTGGGCTGGGTTGGGTTGGGCTGGGTTGGGCAGGGGTGAGGCCATGTATAAACCCAGTACCCCACAGTGATGGGGACACTGTGCTGTAGAAGGAGCTGCCTTTCGGATGATACATTCCCTCCATTTCTCTGCCCGTCCAGGGACGGGGACAGGGGGGTCCGTTTCAGTCTCTGACCAAACTTTCCTGAGCCCAATCACACTGGAGCACATCAGCTGTCTCTTACAGTGCATTACAGCACATTAGATCAGTGCCATTTAGCAAACGCCATCTTATCTCCTGTCTGGGAGCCACTTAACATTGTAGCTACATAAGTGCTTTCAGGAAGTTAATCCTGTGCAACAGATTCTATAGATCAACCAGATAATCAGCTGCATTTCATCCATCCTCTCTGCTTCTAAACTACAGGAGGTTCTGGTTCTGTCCTCTCTGCTCCTAAACTACAGGAGGTTCTGGTTCTGTCCTCTCTGCTCCTAAACTACAGGAGGTTCTGGTTCTGTCCCCTCTGCTTCTAAACTACAGGAGGTTCTGGTTCTGTCCTCAGCTTCTACAAACTCCAATTCCAAAAATGTTGGGACAGTATGTAAAATGCACATAAAAGCAGAAAGCAGTGATTTGTAAATTGTCTTTTACATATATTTAATTGAAAACAGTACAAAGAAAATATATTTAATGTTTTACCTTATCCACTGTATAGATTTTTGTAAATATATGCTAATTTGATGTTTAATGCCTGCAACACGTTCCAAAAAAGTTGGGACAGGGGCAAAAAAAGACTGGGAAGTTTAAAAAAACACCTGTTTGGAACATTCCATAGGTAAACAGGCGATGCTATCATGACTGGGTATAAAAGGATATCAAAAGACTCTTGATATCTTATTTTCTGGTACTCTTACAAACAATACTATAACGATGCATTTGAATGGATCTCTATGGGAATTGGGGGGTGGGACTAGATTAAGCTGTATATTATGCTGCAACAGTATGGAACACATGATTGGCTAAATGGCTGTAAGTCATCAAGTGTCTGAGGTATCAAACGAGCCTCAAACCATCTCTCTGCTGCCAGATATGCAGTAGATATGGATGGATCACTTTAAGAGTTGTTTCTCCTGACTTATTTTTCCATAGTTCAATAGGAAAATGAGTTGATAAGGTAAAACATTGAATACATTTTCTTTGTACTGTTTCCAATTAAATATATGTATAAGAGAATTTACAAATCACTGCCTTCTGCTTTTATGTGCATTTTACATACTGTCCTCCACTGCGGAAGGTGATGGTTCGAGCGCACAGACAGTGTTCAACGCCCCGTTCTCCACCCCAGGGCTGCGGAGGGTGATGGTTCGAGCGCACAGACAGTGTTTAACGCCCCGTTCTCTCCCCCAGGGCTGCGGAAGGTGATGGTTCGAGCGCACAGGCAGGCCTGGTGCTGGCAGGACGAGTGGTACGGGCTCACCATGGAGGACATTCGGCAGCTGGAGCTGGAGGCGCAGCTGATGTTGGCGCAGAAAATGGCGCGTTTCAGCTGCGCTGAGGAGGGCGGTGAGCCCAACAGTGCCCTTCCCGCCCCAGACAAGGAGCAGGAGGACGCCGCGGAGGCCATCGACTCCATGGAGGCCGCCGAGCTGCCGTCCGACGCCCGGCCGAGCCGCGGCGAGCTCACCAAGCAGTGGTCCACCTCCTCTCGCTCCTCCCGCTCCTCCAAGAGAGGAGGTGAGTGCAGAATACGCTGTGGGGCGGGCGGGGTGGGGAGAGGAGGAGGAGGGAGGTTATGTCTGTGTGTTTATGTTTGCTTATGTTTGTGTGTGTGTGTGTGTGTGTGTGTGTGTGTGTGTGCGTATGTGTTTGTTTGTGTGTGTGTCTGTGTGTTTTTGTGTGTGTTTGCTTATCTTTCTGTGTGTGTGTGTGTCTGTCTGTGTGTGTGTGTGTGTGTGTGTGTGTGTGTGTGTGTGTGTGTGTGCGCGTATGTGTTTGTGTTTGTTTGTGTGTGTGTCTGTGTGTTTTTGTGTGTGTTTGCTTATCTTTCTGTGTGTGTGTGTCTGTCTGTGTGTTTGTGTGTGTGTGCATGTGTGTGTTTGTGTGTGGGAAATTACCTGGTTGTACATCCTAACTACAACCTACGAGGAAATACCAGCAGGATGTACCACAGGGTACATATAGATCAGTAAGTCCCCACATTGAGCAGGACTCCGCTAATAAATGAATCAGCACTGGACTAGAAGGAATTAATTTAAATAAATGAATATGAATAGACTGCCACTGCAGACCTCATTACACGCTTTAAACAGATTTGTGTTTTATATGACAATCGTCCCACACGGCAGGGGGTGACCTTATGACCTGTACATGGGAACGTGGCGCCCCAGTACTAATCTAGAAGGTTCTTACACCCGCCTTCTGCAGAGAGAATAATATTCCAGATGGCAGTTAGACTGAGTATGAATGCTACTGTAAGGCTAACTGACAAGAATGCTTTTTAAAAAAGTGTTGAAGATGTACGGGCTAGCGCTCGCTGACATTACCTACGACCTGTGTCCTATAGTCCTCTTTCGCAATATTTATGGGACCAGCTCTTGTGCAGATGGGGTGTGTCTCTGCTTCATCTGTGGGCCCTGGGTTGGGGGGCGGGGGAGTGTGTGGGGGGGGGGGTGTTCCGGAAGAAAATGGACACCACTTCTCCTGTTTCCCGTCTCGTTCACAAATATTATATATAAGATATTGGAGCTGTCCCGTGGAGAGGCTGGTTAGACAGGTCTGTGGTCTGGGCTCCCAGCGTATTCCTGTACTGTCACTGAGAGAGAGATAGGTGTGTGTGTGTGTGTGTGTGTGTGTGAGAGAGAGAGAGAGAGGAGTCAGAGTAGAGCTGTGAGTTAGAGGGCTACCATTTAAGTTTGTATCACATATGAAACAACATAATGGCTTATTAATGGTAATGCCTTTTACGGTAAACGCTTGTACAAACCCTGCACCTCCTCCTCTAACCCTTCACCTCCACCTCCTCCTCTAACCCTGCACCTCCTCCTCTAACCCTTCACCTCCACCTCCTCCTCTAACCCTTCACCTTCACCTCCACCTCTAACCCTGCACCTCCACCTCTAACTCTGCTCCTCCTCACCCTTCACCTCCATGGAGACTGTTGGAGTGTTTTGTGCATAGCGCTGACGCTGTCTGTGTTTCTGTCCTGCCTGCCATCTGTCTGCGCAGGGAGTCCGTCCTGTCACAGTATCTCAGAGTGGAGGATGCAGAGTATCGCGCGTGATTCAGACGACAGCACTGACGAGGAGTTCTTCGACGCGCACGGTAATTCCCCTAATGCCCCGCCCTCCTCTGCCCTGGTCTGGTAGAGTAGAGCACAGTGACACAGCGTTTCTGCTTTGTGTGTGTGTGTCTGTGTGTGTGTGTGTGTGTGTGTGTGTGTGTGTGTGTGTGTGCGTGTGTGTGTGTGTGTGTGTGTGTGTGTGTGTGTGTGTGTGAGTGAGTGCGTGCGTGCGTGCGTGTGTGTGAGTGTGTGAGTGAGTGAGTGCGTGCGATGCTGACTCTCAGTGCCTTTCTTTGACACAGATCATTTTTTAAGCCCCGATACCCAGCAAGCATTGGGCCTGCAGATGCAGTAGGTATGGTATGGTGGTAGCTGTGGTTACTGTTTGGTTGGCCCCACCCCTGAACTCAGTGCCGGCGGCTGTGTGTGTGACTGCCTCAGCACTACGACAGTCCCAGTCCTCCATCAATCCCCCCTTCAGTATTCCACTTTGCCTCTGTCACTGGAAAGAGAGATAACGTCTCTGGTACTGCCTCTGTCACTGGAAAGAGAGATAACGTCTCTGGTACTGCCTCTGTCACTGGAAAGAGAGATAACGTCTATGGTACTGCCCGTGTTACTGTCTGTGTTATTGTCTGAAATTATCATCCATATTCTGCACATTTGACCTCAGTGCATCAATGTATCAGACCTCTAATTCTATAAATTTAGTCTGTGGATATATTTGTGCCTTGTTAATCAACTGTTTACATAGATGAGTACAAATTTCAGTGTACAATATCGTACAATATCAAAGTAACTATGTTACTTTGTGCTTTTATCAAGCGTATTTTCAGAACAAGCTGGAGGACTTTGTAACTAAAATTAAAAAATGTAGAGATGTGTGCAGAAAAGGAAATTAACCTGTTATTTGTGTTCTGACTTTGAGTCGCTGCATTCTTAGAGATTTTCCCTGGCGAATTGCGTACTTCTCTCCCAGCTGCCTGATCAGGGGACTGTAGCGTTTCTTGAGAGACTTCAAATAAAGCCGAAACGTTTGAACTATCAGAAGAAGCCCAGGAACAATTCAGCTCTCTGAGTCATTTACTATTTCAGGGTTCTGCGGTCAGATTCACAGCTATCTGTCTGTCTGTCTGTCTGTCTGTGAATAAATATCCCTGCCTGTCTGTCTGTCTGTCTATGGGCTCAGTGTCCAGATGTTTTCAGAATCAGCCGATGGCTTCAGACCAGAGAATAAAACACTTGGTCAGTTTTTTCCCCTCTGAGTGTTTGAACCTTACTCCCACATTCCTGTCAAAATCTCAATTGTTGAAAAATAAACCCAATGATTATGCCAATCATTCCTGAAAAGCTTCATGTCCAAATTTTATGTGTTCCGTATCCTTTGAAGCGGATCGTGGATCAGGCACATCGAGCTCATCTTCTATTGGTCTGCAGCACATCAAGCTCATTTTCTATTGGTCTGCAGCACATCAAGCTCATTTTCTATTGGTTTGCAACACATCAAGCTCATCTTCTATTGGTCTTCAGAACATTGGGCTCATCTTCTATTAGTCTGCAGCACTACTCAATAATGTGTTTTTATGGGTCTGTGGGACCTATAATGGTCAGTGAAATGGTGTCATAGGTAAGTGTGTTTACAGCACGGTGACACTTTCAGGTGAAATCCAGGTTACAGACTTCCTGTAGTAAAAATGGAAGAGGCAGCGGTTTGGCATGCACAGCGACAGTAACCAATGATACCAAACAATCCAAACCAAGCTCCGCCCAGCTCTGCATCCCAGTGTCACGCCATTGGTTAAATGAACACAATATATATATTTTAAATAAACCTACTGTAAATCCAGAATTCCCAAAGTGCATCAGTCTGAATAAGCAGCCCACAGACTCTATAATCCATTTATTAATCCAGGCATTAATCATGTGATTGCTTTAGATTTATAGGCCTGGTTGTTCTGCTGCAGGTAACACCATGCAGTAATGTAGTTAGCAACAGTACTGTACACAATAATGTAGACCCTGGGATTTCAACAGGGGGTCCTTGAAGGTTCTGTAGGCGGTCCCTGGAAAGACTTTATATGCAGTGACTATATATAGATTTGGGAAAATATTTCAGAATATAAAACTTTTTTTAATTTTTTTAAATATACATCCTATTTTAACATGATGGTGGTCCTTTTGATGCCTTTGAGCCTGGGTTGGGGTCACTGGATCAGAAAAGGTTGAAAACCCCTCATCTAGAGAGATAATTCTGTACCCTATCTGCAGATTATTGCCCAGTTAGTTCCTTATTCTTGCCCCATGGTGTAATAACAGATTTGTTTAATAAATTATCATCATTTTCTGTATTCACGTAATGTTATAGCAAGATTACACTTAAAACTGATTTATGACTTTATATAATTTAGATATTTGACAGTTGCCAGTTCCAGTAGGATCAGAGGATTGTGTGAGACTTTAAAAGACTCCAAAAGCATACACCACATTGACTACATCAAAATGACAAAATCACTGTGTGTGATGGCTGATAGTTGGTTAATAACTACAGTGTCAGCCATTTTAAAATTCTGGCCAATGGGTATCTGCATGTCCACACTATTGTGCCACTTCCTGTGTTTGATCATAGCATTGCAGACCAGGCATTATGGGAAACAACATTACTCACAATCCTCCAGGCAGGCTGTCTTCATTCTGCATGAACTGGAAGTCCAATACCTGTCAATCATCAATCCAATTAGTCCGTTAGTTTTTACATATGCACAGGAGTTTATAATAAAACGGAACTACTTCCATTTGAGGGACAGGATAATTCCCTCCTGTAAAAGGCGGAAATCCTGGATTATGTCCACTTATCTCAGGTGTGAAAGAGAAGCTGATTTAAAGCACCTGGTCTGTACTGGCATCACCCACGTCTGGCCTGCAATATGTTCACAGTTCACCCCAACTAAGAGTAAATATCATCTAGCTCAAGATAAAATAAAGAGGTTCCCACAAAACAGAGGCTTAGCTTGTGCTAAAATAAAAAGGCTCCCAAAAACAGAGGCCTAGCTCGTGCTAAAATAAGAGGTTCTCACAAAAGAGGGGGCTAGCTTGTCCTAAAATCAGAGGTTCCCACAAAAGGGAGGCAGAATCTCAATCAACTGATTTAAGCGGTGGATTAGGATTTTGTGGGCTATGACTGCAGACACACATTGCTCGCTACTGTTGGTTCGGCCCTTTTAAATGCCAAGGTCACGAAAGGTTAGCGGTTCGCTCTGCAAGGTTAACGCAAGGTCATGCAAGGTTAACGGCTCGCTCTGCAAGGTCACGCAAGGTTAACTCAAGGTCATGCAAGGTTAACGGCTCGCACCGCAAGGTCACGCAAGGTTAACTCAAGATCATGCAAGGTTAACGGCTCGCGTTGTTCTTGCTCTTTCCCTCAGAGGACCTGTCTGACAACGAGGAGATCTTCAACAAGGAGATCACCAAGTGGAGCTCCAACGACCTCATGGACAAGATGGAGACGGTCGACGCGGAAGGATCCCAGGGTATGGCAGTGTGGGGGGGTTT
>CM056377.1:72669001-72686501 GCA_029718625.1 Synaphobranchus kaupii | reverse complement strand
TCGACGGACAACATTATTATTATTATCATTATTATGACCCTTCCTGAATGGAATATTTATTGACCGTTAACTCTGATACCTGGCATTTTTGTTTTCTGACTTGGTCGGCTTGGAGTCATATAAATATTTTATGTTTAGTGTGATGTTGTTTGTTTTTATTGTTTCCTCAGATGCATGGGCCAAGACCCCGGTGTGACAGAAGCACAAATAAAAAGCTTGTAACACATTGTGTGTTGTCAGAGTACAATAAAATACAAGAATTGCACTCACTTTTTTTGAGTCTTTCATTGCAGTTCGCACACATATAACTCCATGAAATGACTGTTTGATGGTTTGTTCGCTTGGCTGAAAAAATGAGCCATGGCTTGATGGTAAAGGAAAAGGCAGACCAAAGTTATGAGTTTAAAAAAAGGAGGGAAAATCGGTTGGTGAGGTAATCTCGTCCTCTGAAAAGACGCGGAAGACCTTTCTTCCCTCTCCCTCATCTCCCTCCTCTCGCTCAGCTGAACAGAGATCGGAGTGCAGCTCAATTTATTTGTAATTAGAGGTTTAATGAGTGTTATTAAATACATCACCGTGTCCTAATTAAAACCGAGGCAGGCCCATGCATCATTTTAATGGACCCCCCCCCCGCCACCCCCCCCCCGTCTGCCCGTGCGCTAACTCGCTGTATTACCTCTGCATTCCCGCTAACTTATTCACTGGCAGAGAGGAGGAGAGTAGGCAGCTCGGTACGGGATGAATTTCAATTCCAGGCTAACGGCTAACGCCCCACCACCCCCACCCCCACCCCCAAGGGTCACCTAAAACTAATAAACATAACAGTGCATTTTGCATTTCCCCTGAGTTTTCTATGCCTATGTATGTATATGCTGGGAATAACAATGAATCCACGCCCATGCACTTACTAAATAAATATTCATGAATTTGCTTATAATGACAGACAAAATATGATAATATTTAGCCTTGCAGATTCCCCAAAGATGTTCCACGGCTGAATAGGTCGGCCTGCAGAAGTAAATGTTGCAGAGGATTTTATTCAGTTGGCCACCCCTAATTATTCACACTTTTATTCCCCAACAGCCATACCGCCATGCAATCTGCTCCTGCTGAATGGCTGAAGCTAAGCAGCTATACCACCATGCACTCTGCTCCTGCTGAACGGCTGAAGCTAAGCAGCCATACCGCCATGCAATCTGCTCCTGCTGAATGGCTGAAGCTAAGCAGTTATACCACCATGCACTCTGCTCCTGCTGAATGGCTGAAGCTAAGCAGCCATACCGCCATGCAATCTGCTCCTGCTGAATGGCTGAAGCTAAGCAGCTATACCACCATGCACTCTGCTCCTGCTGAACGGCTGAAGCTAAGCAGCTATACCACCATGCACTCTGCTCCTGCTGAACGGCTGAAGCTAAGCAGCTATACCACCATGCACTCTGCTCCTGCTGAATGGCTGAAGCTAAGCAGCTATACCACCATGCACTCTGCTCCTGCTGAATGGCTGAAGCTAAGCAGCTATACCACCATGCACTCTGCTCCTGCTGAATGGCTGAAGCTAAGCAGCTATACCACCATGCACTCTGCTCCTGCTGAATGACTGAAGCTAAGCAGCCATATCACCATGCACTCTGCTCCTGCTGAACAGCTGAAGCTAAGCAGCTATACCACCATGCACTCTGCTCCTGCTGAATGGCTGAAGCTAAGCAGCCATATCACCATGCACTCTGCTCCTGCTGAACAGCTGAAGCTAAGCAGCCATATCACCATGCACTCTGCTCCTGCTGAACGGCTGAAGCTAAGCAGCTATACCACCATGCACTCTGCTCCTGCTGAACGGCTGAAGCTAAGCAGCCATATCACCATGCACTCTGCTCCTGCTGAACGGCTGAAGCTAAGCAGCTATACCACCATGCACTCTGCTCCTGCTGAACGGCTGAAGCTAAGCAGCCATATCACCATGCACTCTGCTCCTGCTGAACAGCTGAAGCTAAGCAGCCATATCACCATGCACTCTGCTCCTGCTGAACGGCTGAAGCTAAGCAGCTATACCACCATGCACTCTGCTCCTGCTGAACGGCTGAAGCTAAGCAGCCATATCACCATGCACTCTGCTCCTGCTGAACAGCTGAAGCTAAGCAGCCATACCACCATGCACTCTGCTCCTGCTGAATGGCTGAAGCTAAGCAGCTATACCACCATGCACTCTGCTCCTGCTGAACGGCTGAAGCTAAGCAGCCATACCACCATGCACTCTGCTCCTGCTGAATGGCTGAAGCTAAGCAGCTATACCACCATGCACTCTGCTCCTGCTGAACAGCTGAAGCTAAGCAGCCATACCACCATGCACTCTGCTCCTGCTGAATGACTGAAGCTAAGCAGCCATACCACCATGCACTCTGCTCCTGCTGAACAGCTGAAGCTAAGCAGCCATACCACCATGCACTCTGCTCCTGCTGAATGGCTGAAGCTAAGCAGCTATACCACCATGCACTCTGCTCCTGCTGAACAGCTGAAGCTAAGCAGCCATACCACCATGCACTCTGCTCCTGCTGAATGGCTGAAGCTAAGCAGCCATATCACCATGCACTCTGTTCCTGCTGAACAGCTGAAGCTAAGCAGCCATACCACCATGCACTCTGCTCCTGCTGAATGGCTGAAGCTAAGCAGCTATACCACCATGCACTCTGTTCCTGCTGAACAGCTGAAGCTAAGCAGCTATACCACCATGCACTCTGCTCCTGCTGAACGGCTGAAGCTAAGCAGCTATACCACCATGCACTCTGCTCCTGCTGAACAGCTGAAGCTAAGCAGCCATACCACCATGCACTCTGCTCCTGCTGAATGACTGAAGCTAAGCAGCTATACCGCCATGCACTCTGCTCCTGCTGAACGGCTGAAGCTAAGCAGCCATACCACCATGCACTCTGCTCCTGCTGAACAGCTGAAGCTAAGCAGCTATACCACCATGCACTCTGCTCCTGCTGAATGACTGAAGCTAAGCAGCTATACCACCATGCACTCTGCTCCTGCTGAACAGCTGAAGCTAAGCAGCCATACCACCATGCACTCTGCTCCTGCTGAACAGCTGAAGCTAAGCAGCCATACCACCATGCACTCTGCTCCTGCTGAACAGCTGAAGCTAAGCAGCCATATCACCATGCACTCTGCTCCTGCTGAATGGCTGAAGCTAAGCAGCTATACCACCATGCACTCTGCTCCTGCTGAATGGCTGAAGCTAAGCAGCCATATCACCATGCACTCTGCTCCTGCTGAACGGCTGAAGCTAAGCAGCTATACCACCATGCACTCTGCTCCTGCTGAACAGCTGAAGCTAAGCAGCCATACCACCATGCACTCTGCTCCTGCTGAACGGCTGAAGCTAAGCAGCCATACCACCATGCACTCTGCTCCTGCTGAATGGCTGAAGCTAAGCAGCTATACCACCATGCACTCTGCTCCTGCTGAACAGCTGAAGCTAAGCAGCTATACTACCATGCCCTCTGCTCCTGCTGAACAGCTGAAGCTAAGCAGCCATACCACCATGCACTCTGCTCCTGCTGAATGGCTGAAGCTAAGCAGCCATATCACCATGCACTCTGTTCCTGCTGAACAGCTGAAGCTAAGCAGCCATACCACCATGCACTCTGCTCCTGCTGAATGGCTGAAGCTAAGCAGCTATACCACCATGCACTCTGCTCCTGCTGAATGACTGAAGCTAAGCAGCCATACCACCATGCACTCTGCTCCTGCTGAACAGCTGAAGCTAAGCAGCCATACCACCATGCACTCTGCTCCTGCTGAACAGCTGAAGCTAAGCAGCCATACCACCATGCACTCTGCTCCTGCTGAACAGCTGAAGCTAAGCAGCCATACCACCATGCACTCTGCTCCTGCTGAACAGCTGAAGCTAAGCAGCCATATCACCATGCACTCTGCTCCTGCTGAACGGCTGAAGCTAAGCAGCCATACCACCATGCACTCTGCTCCTGCTGAATGGCTGAAGCTAAGCAGCTATACCACCATGCACTCTGCTCCTGCTGAATGGCTGAAGCTAAGCAGCTATACCACCATGCACTCTGCTCCTGCTGAACAGCTGAAGCTAAGCAGCCATACCACCATGCACTCTGCTCCTGCTGAATGACTGAAGCTAAGCAGCTATACCACCATGCACTCTGCTCCTGCTGAACAGCTGAAGCTAAGCAGCCATACCACCATGCACTCTGCTCCTGCTGAACAGCTGAAGCTAAGCAGCCATACCACCATGCACTCTGCTCCTGCTGAATGGCTGAAGCTAAGCAGCCATACCACCATGCACTCTGCTCCTGCTGAATGGCTGAAGCTAAGCAGCCATACCACCATGCACTCTGCTCCTGCTGAATGGCTGAAGCTAAGCAGCCATACCACCATGCACTCTGCTCCTGCTGAATGGCTGAAGCTAAGCAGCCATACCACCATGCACTCTGCTCCTGCTGAATGGCTGAAGCTAAGCAGCCATACCACCATGCGTGGTGTATTCTGAGCTCCCGCTCCCACAGCTTTTTACCGCTTTTTACCGATTTAAAACCATATTGAACCCGTAGTTAAAACGGCTAGTTTTAACGATAGCGCGGGATTACCGCGTTGTTTTACTATTTTATCATTTTAAGCCTTTTATTCCACGATCGGGTTTATTTGCCGGCATGAGAACCGTGTGGACTCTACTATACAGAGCTAGCCCTTAGGCTAGTGAATGCTGCCTGCTATACAAACGCTGACGTGTCTCAAGTCTCCGCTGCTAGCTGTCAGCTAGCTGAGTTGCTACTGGAGTAGCAAGCTACCCGAGTTGAACCACCGAAACCGGGCCCTCCACGGGCCCGTGTCGGTAAGTGTCGTTCTATGACCTGCATTTCCACCACAGTTGTTGGATCTATAAACCTCTGCTATCAATTCTCAACGGGCTCTTTCTGAGCCCTGGCCTGTAAGTGTCTGTCTCTGCTGTTTACGGGGCTAGGTTCCCCCCTTCCCTCCCTGGCTACAGCTGAAGCTAGCCCCCTGTACCTGATCAACACTGCCGCCGAGTCTCTCTTCTCTTACAGCCTCCTGTTTTTCACCACATACAATGCCTTCACTCACCTCTCAGCCTGAGTGCACAAACTGCATCTGCCTGAGCCAGAGGATCGCGGAGCTGGAGGGGAGAATATCCGTCCTCTACCAGATACAGGCAGATGAGCAGCTCATCGACTCCCTGGTGGTCGCTACTACTACGGCCGGAGAGGCGAACTCCACCGCCCTCTGTCCTGCCGCCGCCACACCATGCCAGGCTGAAGACCCCTGGCTCCAGCTGGGAGCTAAACCCAAGGCTCCCGTCAGCTCCACGCCACACCAGACAGAGCCCTGGACAGCAGCTCGTGGGAGGAAACGCCGTGGCAGGCAACGATCCCGTTCTCCATCGTGGGTCCTTCAGACGGACAACAGGTTCATCACCTTAGACGAACTAGGTGACACCTTCGTGGTCGACTGTGTCCATCCTCCGTCGTCCCCTGTGTCACTAGCTGCCCCACGGCCTCTGCTGTCACTACCGACACCTAGACAGTCATTGCAGCAGCCTCTCCGCTCGTTTATCACTCGCCCCAAGTCGCTGTTTACTCCTGCACCCCGAGTCCCCTCTCAACCCTCTATTCCCACGGCTGCTCGCTTGTTCGACGCTGCCCCCATCGACGTTCAGCCGTCCTCAACCCCATTGCCAGAAATGTCTCAGTCAACCCACAGGCTGACCACGCTTATTATAGGGGACTCAATCATAAGAAATGTCCAAAGAAAATCCGCCAAATGTTTCTGTTACCCAGGCGCTAAAGTGGCTGATATTATGAAAAAATGCAGCAGCCTCCTTGCCGACTATCCCAGTGCACGTAACATTATAATCCATGTTGGTTGCAACGATGTCTCTAAGCAGCAGTCCGAAATTCTAATTCAAGATTTTAAAAAACTCTTTATGTCTCTTAAAGACTGTGGCAGAAGAATTTTTATTTCCGGGCCCATCCCTCCTTTAAATCGAGGCTCCGATCGCTTTAGCAGGACTCTTGCTCTCCACACCTGGCTTCAGGCTAACTGTGCAACGCACAACGCGTTTTTTATTGACAATTTCAATCTTTTTTGGAATCGTCCTTCCTTTTATAGAAACGATGGCATCCACCCCAGTGCCCTGGGGCGACGTATTTTAACCAACAATTTGTTTTATACAGTTTTTAACGCTCCCGGGTCTTGACTTACAGTCACCGCATGTCCACAACATTCACCGGCTACTTCCGGTCTCCTACCTGACTATCTCGCTCCGCTATTACTGTCAAGTCCCCCACTGTTACACTCACCAGCGCCACCCTGTGGCCTGGCGATACCCTACCATATTAAAACCATTCTAACTACCAGGCCCGCTAGACCTCGCTATTCTAGAGGTGTTAATTTCCTGAACCTTATAATTATTCCTGCTGCTCCCTCAGATAAGATGGCCGCCTCTTGTGATATCAGTGTTAAAATGGCATCAATTAATGCCAGATCACTATCAAACAAATCCTTCATTTTTAATGACATTGTTACTTCCTCTAACTTGGACTTTTTATTACTGACTGAAACTTGGTTGAGATGTGACGAACACAGCCAGTTGATTGAACTATGCCCCCCAAACTACAGGTTCTTCAACTCTCCCAGATCTTCTGGCCGTGGTGGCGGCCTAGCTGTCGTTTTTAGGAGCCATTTCAATTGTAGCTTTGCAAATTTCGGTGCTTTCTCCACTTTTGAATTACTCGCTTTCAAGATTGTTTGTACTACAACCTCTATTCTCTCTATTACCATCTACCGTCCGCCTAAATTAAAAAATGGTTTCTTTGAAGAGTTTTCTGAGCTTTTGTCTAAAATTTCGACAGACTTTGATAATATAATCATATCAGGAGACTTTAATATTCATATTGATAACCCAGCAGACCATGTTTCGAGTGAATTCATAAGCCTACTAGAATCTTTCGATTTTTCTCAGCATGTGTCTGGACCCACCCACAATCGAGGCCACACCTTGGACCTGATTATCTCCAAGGGACTTAATATTGCTGTAACATCAATTAAGGATATCACAGTATCAGATCATTTTTTAATCAATTTTGATGTCTCCTTTACTCCTGAAAAATTGATAAGGAAGCAAACTATAGAAAAGCGTTACATTGATAATGACACTGTTGAAGCCTTTACTAACTCTATGTCCGCTCTGGTACCGTCTACTTCTCTATCACCGGATGTTCTGGTTGACAACTTCAATCTGCTAGTAAAAAGTATTATTGACATTGTTGCACCCTTGAAAACAAAAATAATCTCTGGAAAACAAAAAGCTCCCTGGACAAATGATATCTCTGTTAAACAACTAAAAAGACAGAGTAGACAGGCAGAACGTAGATGGAGGAAAACCAAGCTTCAAATCCAGTATGATATTTACAAAGATTGCCTCTATAAATATAACAAGGCAATAAAAGGCGCCAGACAATTATTTTTCTCTAAAATAATAAACAATAATTTGAATAATGCACAAATACTGTTTTCCACTGTTGATCGGCTTATTAACCCTTCCTCTTCGATCCACCCTGAGCTTCTCTCTACCACAAAATGCAAAGAATTTGCCACATTTTTCAATAGTAAAATCATGACCATCAGAAAAAATATAAGTTCTTTGAGTTTTAGCAAAGTAGAGGTACTACCTACTCCCATTAAAAGGACTTGTGGTTTGTCACATTTTACTTCTGTGGATTCCACAGCACTGGAGGATGCTGTGCTGAAGCTCAAATCCTCCACTTGCTGTCTGGACCCACTTCCTACAACCTTTTTTAAAACTGTATTTAACTGTTTAACTAAGGAAGTGTTACAAATCGTTAACTGCTCCCTTCAGTCTGGTATTTTCCCAAGTGCTCTTAAAACCGCTGTCATAAAACCTTTACTAAAGAAGAAAAATCTAGATCCTTTAAGCATGAGTAATTACAGACCAATTTCAAATCTCCCGTTTCTCAGTAAGATTCTCGAAAAAATTGTGTTTAACCAATTGAATAGCTACCTTATATCAAATGACCTGTTTGACGTTTTTCAGTCTGGTTTTAGATCTCACCACAGTACAGAAACTGCCCTTGTTAAGGTTGTAAACGATCTCCGCATGAACACTGACTCCGGTAAACTTTCAATCCTCATACTCTTAGATCTCAGTGCCGCGTTCGACACTGTGGATCATGAAATCCTCCTAGACAGACTTCATAACTGGGTAGGATTGTCTGGCCCTGTTCTTAGCTGGTTCAGGACCTACCTACTAGACAGAGATTTCTATGTGTCCATTGAAAACTTTACGTCTGATAAAGTCACTGTGACCTGTGGGATTCCACAAGGCTCAGTCCTTGGTCCCTTACTGTTTAATTTATATATGCTTCCGCTTGGACATATAATAAGGAAACATAGCATACAATATCATAACTATGCGGATGACACGCAACTTTACTTCTCCCTCTCTCCTAATGATTTAAGCCCTGTGGAAACTCTGAATAAATGCCTTAATGATATTAACATGTGGATGAACCAAAATTTCCTGCAATTAAACAGTGACAAAACGGAAATTATTGTTCTAGGTACAAAAGCAAAGAGACAGGAAATTTCTGCCCACCTCAGTTCCTTTTCCATGACGACTAAAGAACATGCCAGGAATCTTGGTGTCATCATAGATGCTGATCTTAACTTTCACCAACATATAAATAATGTAACAAGATCAGCTTTCTATCACCTAAAAAATATCTCAAAAATTAGAGGCTTTCTGTCTAATTCAGATGCTGAGAAACTGATACATGCCTTCGTCTCAAGCAGACTTGACTATTGTAATGGTCTTTTTTCTGGACTCCACAAGAAAACTGTTAGGCGTCTGCAGCTTATACAGAATGCTGCTGCACGGATTTTGAGTAGGACCAAGAAAAATGATCATGTCACACCTGTTCTTAAATCCTTACACTGGCTTCCTATCAATGTCAGAATTGATTTTAAAATCCTTTTATTTGTTTATAAGGCTCTAAATGGCCCTGCTCCCCACTACATTAAGGAGTTGCTTGTGCCATACCAACCAACAAGAAACCTAAGATCATCAGTCAGTGGACTTCTTGTTGTCCCCCGAGTGCACTCTAAAGCAGGAGAAGCTGCATTTAGTCATTATGCCCCAAACAAATGGAATGTACTGCCAAGTGATATCAGAAATGCCCCAACACTTAGCTCTTTTAAAAGTAGACTTAAATCATTTCTTTTTACTGTTGCTTTTAACTAGGTTTTTAATTTTCTTTTAATTAAGTCAATGTTGTGTTTGTTCGGCAATTGTCTGGTCCTTTTTTACGCCACTTGTATTTTATTCCTTTTTTATTTTATTTATTTATTCATTTTTTATTTATTATTTATTTTTTATTATTATACATGTTTTGCCTTGTGAAGCACATTGTGTTACTTTTTGTATGAAATGTGCTCTATAAATAAACCTGACTTGACTTGACTTGACCATGCACTCTGCTCCTGCTGAACAGCTGAAGCTAAGCAGCCATACCACCATGCACTCTGCTCCTGCTGAATGGCTGAAGCTAAGCAGCTATACCACCATGCACTCTGCTCCTGCTGAACAGCTGAAGCTAAGCAGCTATACCACCATGCACTCTGCTCCTGCTGAACAGCTGAAGCTAAGCAGCCATACCACCATGCACTCTGCTCCTGCTGAATGGCTGAAGCTAAGCAGCTATACCACCATGCACTCTGCTCCTGCTGAATGGCTGAAGCTAAGCAGCTATACCACCATGCACTCTGCTCCTGCTGAACAGCTGAAGCTAAGCAGCCATACCACCATGCACTCTGCTCCTGCTGAATGACTGAAGCTAAGCAGCTATACCACCATGCACTCTGCTCCTGCTGAATGGCTGAAGCTAAGCAGCTATACCACCATGCATTCTGCTCCTGCTGAATGACTGAAGCTAAGCAGCCATACCACCATGCACTCTGCTCCTGCTGAACAGCTGAAGCTAAGCAGCCATACCACCATGCACTCTGCTCCTGCTGAATGACTGAAGCTAAGCAATGTCATGTGTTACCAAGACTTGCATCTAGCAACAGTTTCACTCTTTCATTAGAAAGAAGAGTGGATTCCTGGTTTAAAAATATGCAGGTAAGACTGTATAGAATGTGAGAGCAGTAATAAAAGAATTGTGTGATGAAGACTAACCTGCACTAATCAGTGATGCTTTAAGTGCATCTTTTTCCATTGTATTGCTTCGCATGTTTATTATAATAAGCTGAAACTAAAACAAACTAAAATCGAAAAAGCATCTTAGTTAACTGAAATAAAAATAAAAAATAAAATTATTTTAAAAAGTAAAACTGTAATGTAGTGTTGCAAAAGTGTATCCGGATTGCATATAGTGTAATTTGAAACATTCAAAACCAATATCTATTTTTCTCTCCCCCAACACAACAATTGACTGTTGTTAACTGAAGTAAAAATAAAATCTAAAAGTAAAACTAAACTAAAACTGAAATTGATTGAAAAACTAAAACTAAACTAAAACTATAAACAAACTCTGAAAACTAACCAAAATTAAACTAAATTATAGTGAAATTAAAAAACTGATAAAAATAAAAACAAAATACTATAATAACCTTTTTGCTTAGACATTAGTAATTACATGTAATGACATAGTAGTAACAATGGAGTTAGTGTCATAACAGATATAGAAATGCATATTTTTAAAAACGTGTAATACAAGTTGTGGCATTTGCATATTTTTTTAACTTATTATTTTATATAATATTTTTGAACATATTTTTTTTATTATTATTATTATAATTATATAATGATGACAATATTTCAATAACTCAATCAAATTTTATTTACATGTATATAGCACATTTCATAGAAAAATTGCAACTCAATGTGCTTTACATAAAAGTTATTTTGAACCCAAAGTGGTTCACAGAAACCATAAAAGAAATACAAATATACAGTAACATATAATATTTCTTAAAAATAAGAAAACAAAAAAAACAACAGTAAAATTAGGGTTACAAAATATTTCTAATTGCGTGCTGATTGATGATAATTAGACCACCAGGCTCTGCTGCTTCTGCTCCATTACAGACTATGGACTATGTTCCCTGTTCCCCACGGCAGTCTGGATGTAGGACTCCTCTACGGCACTCTGGACTCTGATTGGTGGATGCAGTTTATAGTAAATGCACTCTCCCTGTAACGGAATACATGAAGGAGTTACAACAGGAAATGAGAGGTAGATGGAGGGAGAGCGAGGGGGAGTGAGCGAGATGGAAGGAGAGAGAGAAGGAGACAGATGGAGGAAGAGTGAGATATAGAGAGAGAGAGAGAGAGAGGCCATATGTGAACTGAATACTCTTTGTAGAGAGAGAGAGAGAGAGAGAGAGAGAGAGAGAGAGAGAGAGAGAGAGAGAAAGAGCACTTCAAAACTTTGAGTTTGTGTGTCAATCTTATAATCTACAGCAGGGGCAGGCAACCCTGCTCCCTGGGTGCCAGAGCCGGTCCTGGTTTTTGCTCCGTCCAGACCTATAACTACATAATTGGATTTCTTTTAATTAGTTTTAATTAATCAGGTTTAATGAATGCAGGTGACCATGTGCAGCGTTTCACCATTCAGAATATTCGGGCTCCGACTTTTAATCATCCATCGAACACTTGATGATGAAGCTGAGATGGAACAAAAACCAGAAACGGCAGCGGCACTCCAGGACCAGGGTTGCCCGCCCCTGTTCTACATCATATTCTGTGAAAAAGCCGTAAAGCCGGCCATTGCTTCACTTACTAAAGAGCATTAACAAAAGGAGATAAGGCAACATAAAATTCAGTGTAAAGTTCAGTGTTAAATCCGCTAATTTTACACTGAATGTAGAGTACTTTCGCTTTTATCTTGATTCATAAACAGTATATACTCTTATATATACAAAAATATTTATTTATAAAAAATTAAAAAACTCAAAGGTGTCGCACTACAGACCTCTAACTTCTGTACCGCATTTCCTTCAAAATGGAGTCACAATCTTCCCCACACACCTGATTTTTACCCATTTCCAAACTTGTGGCTTAACAAATTTAAAGACAGTACAGTTTCACAGCAAAACATGACTTCAAATGGAAAGTTAATTTTGGTGAAGATGAGGCCATCCTCAAAACTTGGTGGGGTGACCGTGGGGAGGTCTTTGTGAATCTGATATTTTCCTGTGTTGCAGAAACACAACATCTTTTGTTAATGCTTTATATGCCATAAGGCTTACATAACCCTGTCATAACCTTGACATTATTACCTTTAAATACCAGTCATGGCATTGAATTGTAGCTTTGACAGATGTCATAACACTGTCATAATTCACACAGCATCAGTTTTAAAGTTATTTTCCTATCTTCTTTTGTAAAATGTCCTGCATACAGTATGACAGTGTTATGACATGTCATAAGCTACAATTCACTACATAGGTGTTAGATTGGCTTTTTCATGTCTGTGTTTCTGAGTGCAGGTTTCTAGCTACAGTTGCCAGCTACATTTTTTTGATTATTTTGCCTGTAAATATTCAGTCTGGTCATTGTTTCTTCACCTTGCCATTGACTACTATTTTCTCTTCACTGAATCTCAATATGAAAATTATGAAAATGTATTAGATGTAGAATTTAACATTTAATTTGTTTAGCGTTTTCACGTCCGTTTTCTTCAAACCCTTTCCGGCCCTGTCTTCCCAGTGCATCCTGGTTAATTTAGCCCCATTCACACGCTTTTAGTTCTCTGTTCTGTGCCGATGACCTCATGGTGGGAACTGAGCGCGCTCACTGTGAAGCACCCTGGGAACTGATGTTCCCGGGGAGGTGAGATGAGAACTCCGTCCTTGAAACTACGTCCGCTAACGAGTTCCCGGATCCAAGCTTTACAAGACTCTCACTACACCTTGACCTAATTTGTGTGTGTGTGTGTGTGTGTGTGTGTGTGTGTGTGTGTGTGTGTGTGTGTGTGTGTGTGTGTGAAAGAGAGAGAGAGAGAGAGACACAGACAGACAGAGAGTGTATGTGGGCCTGTGTAAATATGTGAGTGTGTCTGTCTGTGTATGAGAGAGTGTGTGTATATGTGATGATGATAATAAATGGAGTAATTCACTATTAAAATAAAACAAAGGAGCTATATGTAACAAATTGAATGTACTAAATCATAAAATGACTATGATATGTCATCAGAGATTAAGGAAACATGCTAAGTCGAAATACTGGCTTCTCCGACAACAATGCTACAGCCAGTATGTTCTCCTTTGAAATTTCCATTCCGGGTCGGAACGTCTGTTTTGGCCTGTGTGATTCACTATTCTCCGAGTTGACTCTGCCCACTGCCCATTACAAACAACCAGATGTACTCCGGCACTTGGACAGCCGATTTACGAATGCCTAAGCTAAGTTCAACATCGTTTTCATTTTGCTAGCTAGCTAAAGATTTAAATATATATATGTATATAGTTACTAGCTAAACATAGCTACCACTAACGTTAGCTTATATCTGTGTGACCGTAAACATAGCCAGCCATGCATCTAGCTAACATTGACAGAGTTATAAAAAATCCACATGAGCTGGTTTATAATTTGCAAACAATAATCTTCCCATCGGGGAGTTTTTTCTCGCCACAGTATGAGGGTTTTCTCTCCCTACTAGAGAGTTTTTACCTCTGCTATCTGGGGGCTTAGAGCTGGCATTTCCCATTTCCCCTTTCTTCCCCTTTCTGTTCTGTAAAGCGTCTTTGTGTCAGTTGTCTGTGAAAAGTGCTATATAAATAAAATTTAATTTAATTTAATTGAATAAATACATTGCAAACGTATACATTAGCTGATCAACTTACAGTGTAGGACTCGTCGTCGCTTGTCATTGTCAAAATAGAATAAGCTCATCTCAAAATATAATGTTGCGCTCGGCTAGTCTTGCACTCGTGTTCGTTCAGTGTCCTCAACCTGGCAACCCGCGTGAGCTTCGAGTCTGGGGAGTAGGAGGGGCCGGGCGGAGACAACTCTCTCCAATATTGTGAATTTGGAGTACCCATTTTAAACGCTCGGTGTGAATGTTACATATAGCTCCTTTAAAATTAAATAAAACAATACAAAGCTTGCAATGTACCCCTGTCAGTATTCACCTGTGCCTGTATGCACCTAATTTGCTAATATTAGGCCTCTCTGTACAGACATTTACACATGTATACATGATTTATTTACACTACAGACTTCAGTTTTAGCATGAAACAATTAGCTCAGGAAATATGGAAAATGGGCTTCTCCCAAGGGAACTGCTAATTAAAGAACTGTTTGTTTGTGAATCCAATTAGCACATTGGCCAGCTGATTGCAGCTGTGTGATGTTAAAACCTCGATGGAGGATCTGTTTCTGTTGTAAAACTTTAAAAAGTCATTGGAATCTGGCCAATCCCTTTGGCCAATCAGAGTCCTGCACTCTCTAGGTCAGTGAAGCTGTGTTGACTGATAAAGGCACGGTTTTTTTTTTTTAGCAGGGTACAGTCAGAGTCCTGGGCTGTGTCTGAATCAGCACCCTTCCGTACTATTGAGTGTGCTTGTTGAGTAGACAGGACAATAAAGTAGTTAACTAGGCGAAATTCTCTCTAAATGTAGTATACTTAAAACCCCCGTATGATACACTTACTTCCATGTTTTCACTGAGTATATTCGGGAGCAGACTTCAAGAAGTACACAAACATTTTTGTTGCATAAATATGACGCGCGGGTTCATTTAAAAAGAATGTTATTGAAGGAGGCGCAGCTTCGCTGACGTTTTCCTTCAATAACGACAAAAAGAACACGTGACATGGTCGCGAAAGGGTGGGACGTCTTGCGACACTTCCACAGTACGGTTGGAAAATAGTATGGAGGATATTTTTTTATCAACTGCATGTCACGTACTAAACAGTACACATTAAACAGCACACATCTGCCAGTACACTGTACACAGAAGACAGGACCCAGTAGATATGGCTTTGATTCAGACACAACCCTAGTCTAAGTCAGTGGGGCTGTGTTCACTAATAAAGGCAGGGTTTTTTAGCAGGGTACAGTCGGCCAATCAGAGTCCTGCTCTCTAAGTCAGTGGAGCTGTGTTGACCAATAAAGGCAGGGCTTGTTTGCAGGGTACAGTGGTGTTGAGAGAATCATAGGCCTGCTGCTTCTTATTGCACAGGAAACTGGGCTGCTTTAGTGCTCTGTGATTGGACAGATTTGTGGCTTTGATGCATTTTAATTGGCCAGAACAAGAAGGCCCATTGTGACTGGTGGCAAGAGAGGTTGTGGTGAAAGATAAAGGCCTTAGTGTGTGTGATGAGCGAGTGAAATGACATGGTGAATGTTTGAAATGTACGGTGAATGAGTCAAAAAAGATGGTGAACGAATGAATTGGTATAATGACTGGGTGAAATGTCATGGTGAATCAGTAAATGGTATTGTGATTGAGTTAGTTCACATGATGAACTGGTGAAATGACTTGTTAAATGAGTGAATTGGTATGGTGAATGGGTGAATTGGTATGGTGAATGGGTGAATTGGTATGGTGAATGGGTGAATTGGTATGGTGAATGAGTGAATTGGTATGATTAATGTGTGAATTGGCATGGTGAATGGGTGAATTGGCATGATTAATGAGTGAATTGGCATGGTGAATGGGTGAATTGGTATGATTAATGAGTGAATTGGCATGGTGAATGGGTGAAATGACATTGTGAATAAGCGAAATGACATCGTGAATCAGAAAAATTACATGGTGGCTTATATTTTAGTATGGTTGAATGGCAGCTTTCTGTCTAATTCTAACAGGCTGTTTGATTCTCACAATTCCCCCAAAGATGATTGTCAACACCGTGGCTTTGAAAATCATCACAACATCATCAGCTTCTGTCTTGCAGTTTCAAAGATTTAAATAATTCATATAATGCACTTCAAATAATTCATATTCATATACCACAATCGAATAAGTGAAACTCCGCTCTTGAAAAATAAAACTGAACCGTAAAGGTCAGCTTTGCCTCAAAACTTTCCCTCTTTGAAATTTTATGAAGCTGGTGTCACGCGCTTTGTGTCGATAGGTTGACTTGTTGCCATAGTTACGCTAGGGGATTTAGACCAGCTTGAAACCGTGTCCTTCACCCCACAGTTCTGAACCCTCAAAAGTCAAAGTGAACTAAAGCCCTTCCCAAGCTGTGACGTAATGTTCCCAGCGGGACTCTGCTGATGTCGTCACAGTGCTGTCGTGAGTGTTACGTGTTGATTGGTTCAGGGTGAGACCCCGCTGGAGATGGTGTTCTGTGCTTCTTCCTGTGGCAGGTTTAGCCTGCATTGTGACTGGCTCGTCACCATCGCCGCGGCAACTCCCTGAATATTCATCGTACACTCAGCAGCGTCAGCAGAGAACTCGGTCACTTTAAAAGCAACATACTCTCGCTCTCCCTCCCTGTCTCTCTCTTTTTTTTCTCTCTCTCACTTCCTCCCTGTATTTTTCTCTATCTCTTTTTCTCTCTCACTCCCTCCCTGTCTTTTTCTCTATCTCTCTTTTTCTCTCTTTCACTCCCTCTTTTTCTCTCTCACTCACTCCATTTTTTTCTCTATCTCTCTTTTTCTCTTTCACTCACTCCCTCTTTTTCTCTCTCACTCACTCCCTCCCTCTTTCTTTCTCTCTCTCTCACTTCCTCCCTGTCTTTTTCTCTATATCTCTTTTTCTCCCTCTCTCACTCCCTTTCCATCTTTCTCTCTCTTTCTCCTTTACCTTGCTGTCTCTCACTCCCTCCCTCTCTCTCTCCCTCTCTGTCTTTCTCTTCTGTACTCCCTCCCTCTCTCTTTCGCTCTATTCCCCCCCATGGGACTGAAATAATTCCACACTGTCCCCATGAGGGGTAGTGTAAAAGTGTGTGGGCTGAATGAGGGGGAAGTGTGAGTCTGTGGTGCCGGCCTGTCTCTGGCAAGCGAGCAGGAGCAGAGCCACTTGCCCAAAATGTACTAATTTCTCACACACCCACCCGCCCAGCCAGCTCGCGAACTACTTTCATTTCCCTCTCAACAAAAGCATCACGTCGGTTAGCTCTGCAAAGTGTTCAACTTGGCTTACGGGCCTGCCTCTAAGCTGCAGCGTACAAGATGATAGCTAGCTAGCTAGCTGGCGAATTCTAACCAAGTTTTAATCTTTTTTACCCACAGTCATCGATGATGAAAGAAGGGATGTGCCAGACAGAGATGTGGGTGTGGAAGAGGCGAACACGATGGTTTTGTACTCTGTAATTTTTCACCATGTCTAAACGTCTAATCAAATGTTTAAATGTATTACTGGTGTCCCAAGTCTTCCCCGTTATTATCGTACCGCATTTTAGACACTTGTTCTTCAATCATACGTCTCAGAGAGCTTTACTCCGGAAATACAGGTATAGAGAGCCAATCATACGTC
>CM056377.1:72631501-72664001 GCA_029718625.1 Synaphobranchus kaupii | reverse complement strand
TGATAATCCTGTTTCTTTTCTGCTTTAACTATCATACACTTTACATTTCAACATTCACATTGCATTTTCATTACTGCTTTTTGGAAGTTTTTTTGAGAACGTGGAATTGCACGCTGCAATTGTTTGTGCAATGTTGCATTCTTGTTTATATGTATTATTTTACACACGAGTGAAATGCACAGCGTTAATTTAACTACAACACAGGTTATATCAGTGATAAAAATGGACTCAATCAAAGTAAAAATGTACTGAACAAGAGTTTATTTTCACACTGAACATTTTATTGTGTTCTACTGCAAATCCAATTGCCCAGCGTTGTTGGGATCGTAAATCTTTATTCAAAATTGGCTGAATATATAAATATTTTCCTTTCCTAAACAGGAATTGCCATGCTTAGTTTATTTAGCGTCATTCCTGTCAGTGGTGTATTCTAGTGTGAAATTATTGTTTTCATGTTGGAATAGATACGTATATTGTTAATTGATTAATTTACCGAAACAGATCGTGACATAAAAACGGACCGTAGCGCAACGTTAGGACCCAGGAGAAACCGGCCGGTCGCTGCAGCCAGGAACGTGAAGTGATTTGTATGCGTTACGGCACAAATACTACCACAGATTACAGGTTCGCGAGTCATATCTACAGGGCAATCTGTTTTCCTCCTGGCACCCTGGTTCGACTTGGACACCCTCTCCTCTTTGATTTATCAGACACCTGAGCGAATATCTCCCCCTATTCATAACCCTCCAAGCCGTTTATTTCTTTTCTTCCGCCTTCTAAACACTTGATGTTTCCCCGCTCGGGTTTTTTGGCTGGCGTTATACACACGAGGGAAAGTTGCAGCGGCTGGAAAAATGGAACAGATACCATCCTAAATAAGGGGACGCAACAAACAGACAAAAAAACGTCTAACAAACAAATTAATTCGCGAGGAATTCGGAAAGTGAGTAGCCTAAGTTTTATCCGCTGTGTTTTTAAGTTCTTTGAGGTTGGGATTTTTTTACGGCGTTTACAGGGACGCTGCGTTTGAGGATTGTCTGGGTGAAGTTTGATAGTGAGGTATAAGAGATACTTCTTTACAGACAAGCGAAGCAATGTGTTTTACCCTATGGTTTTACCTCAGTCGTAGGCCATTTCCACATTGGAACACCCTGTTGAATTTAACAGCCAGTGATGAAGCGTTTTACTTTATCAATGCGATAGCCTACATTCCAAACGGCATTGTCCTTTTTTGAAAAGACGGTGATTGCAGATACAGCGCATATTTGGCTTCTTAATAAAAGTTTTAAACGTCAGAAATAAAGCACTGCCTCAACAAAGGATCCACGGTGTCCTAATTGTCATCTTTAGGAATCTGGAGTGTTGATCACAAAAGGATCAAAACGATTCCCTAAAAGTCCTGCAAATGCATCCCTCATGAACTTTTTATGGTTATAAACAGGCGCTGATTCACCGTGTAGTTTCTAAGACTTGATTAAATACCCCGATTAATATAACGCCCTTGACCCATTGCACTGACAGAGGGACTCGTTTAGGCTACATTTTGGCCAGTGATCTACATTGGGCTTGAAATGTATGTTTGGATAGTATCCCCCTTATATAGGCTACCTATAAATGAATATATCAGACATGTTTATTATGAAATGAGTACATCAACTAGTCATTTACTAAGCTGTGTACTGTAGCCAATGTCATTATTTACCTGTAGGCTATGCGTTTCCCGCGGCGCTGTATGCAGCACGTGCGTGTATGGGTGTGTGATTATGCGTGCCGGTGTGCGCGTGTGCAGGATGCAGTTTCTGTTGAAGCTCAGCGCGGGACCCTGCAGTGTGCATTATTGATGAATTATGTCTCATTTCGAGGAACAGCCTGTCCCGAACTTGTATTAAGATTCGACCTCAGGTTCTCAGAAGGTTAGGCATTGCCCTTCGACTTTCGTATCATCTAAATTACAGTCATAATATTTAATTGTCTAGCATCTACAGTGTGTGCTATACAAGATAAGCTCTCTTCTTCTCCACTGTCTTCTCCTTTTTAACTTAAAATGTGCCTTAAATTTCATTGTTTTTATTGACGTCCGTTACTTGTGTATGATCTGTAACCGCATGGAGAGTGAGAGAATTCGCCGTCTCGAGCGTTTAACTCCTGCTCGGATTCTATTTGTGTCATTTATCAGAAATACCGGACTGAAAAGAGACTCCCTGTTGCGCATAGCCGCTCGGAAAACGTGTGATATTTTAGCTGCAGGGCACGGAAAACCGAGAGTGGAAATAAAGCCGGTAGACTTTCCCCAGTTTATTTCTCACAATAAAGAATTAGGAATTTTAGATGTTTTTGTTTCATATTTTGGCAGAGTAGCTGTGCCATGGATGGAAAAACGTTTCGATTATAAAATTTTTGAGTGGAGCCCAGCGGCTATATATGCGCAATTCTCGTCCTTTGCCCATATCGCAGGCCAGTTCCTGGTTGTGAATTTCAAATGTTTCTCTCAGCACACACACACACACACACACACACACACACACACACACACACACACACACACACACACACACACACACACACACACACACACACACACAGTACTAGCCTACATCTCTTTATTTTCTTGTTTATGGAAACTGCAGATTGCAGCGTCCCTTTTGTTGATGTTGTTGAAAAGTATAGGCTACCAACCAAAAAGAAAAGGAAAGTGTGAAACGTTTAGTACATAGCCTACATTTAGTACCACTATCTGTCCTCGTATATGCAATGGATTTATAAAACAATCGAATTTAGAGCATTACATGCTCTCTCGCGTGGTATAGCAAGTTCACCGACAAAAATAATATCTTATTTACGCACGATCGATAAGCACGCGCGTCAAAGAAAACGGATTGGTTTTAGCCAGATTACTTTGAGCACGAGAGCCTATTGGGATCTGTTCAAGTGCCCGAGTGCTGAAAGTTTCAGACCGCGTCTCGTGCCCAACCTCATGCGCCGGAGTTATAGTTATATCTAATGATATACGTTGCAATTTGAGACAACTGATATGCGGTACATTGATACGAAATATGAATAGATTAATAGCTTTTAAAATGAATTCTATTGTGTCCTGGTTGTTCCAGTTGATGCAGTTCATGACAAAAACGTTATCGATTTCCGTGGCGACCAACGTGACTCATCGGTAGGAACACACACCTTTCCGAATAGTGGGCAAGGGCAGGGCACATTTCCTGCGTGCAGCACGCGGAGCGCTTTGTCCCCAGGGCTGAGTGATGGGTGGGGACATGGTTGTCAATGACACCGCTAGTACGGAGCAGTCAGGGTCGCGTTATTTCCGCGGAGGCTGGCTCAAAGGGGCAGCCGGTTAATTAGACTGTGGCGCTGCACGCTGGCCTTACCGCTGTGAGGAGTCTGTTCATTTCTTTCTGCGGTCTGAACCTCGGCAGCTCCACTCTTCTGAGCATGTGCGTGTTCCCATAATGTGCGTGTGTGTGTTGCCATAATGTGCGTGTGTGTGTTCCCATAATGTGCGTGTGTGTGTTCCCATAATGTGCGTGTGTGGTGTTCCCATAATGTGCGTGTGTGTGTTCCAATAATGTGCATGTGTGTGTTACCATAGTGTGTGTGTGTTCCCATAATGTGCATGTGTGTGTTCCCATAATGTGCATGTGTGTGTTCCCATAATGTGCATGTGTGTGTTCCCATAGTGTGTGTGTGTGTGTGTGTGTGTGTGTGTGTGTGTGTGTGTTCCAATGTGTATGCACCTGTGTGAGTCTGTGTGTGCAGCCACAGGTATGAACCTGTATCTGTGCATGTGTGTGTGTATGTGCAAGTATGCTTGGATGCTTGTGTGTGTGTGTGTGTGTGTGTGTGTGTGTGTCTGTACCTGTCTTGAGTTTGTGTGCAACCATGTAAGCATATTTTTGTGTGCATGCATCTGTGTATGTAGGCCTATGTGTGTGTTTGAATGCGTGAGTGCATCTTTGTATCTCTTTCTCTGTCCATGTCCCACATCTCTGGGTATTGCAAGGAATGGTGAAGACAGAGGCCTCATTTCATGCTCACTCACCAGCCACACCCCTGTCTCGCATCCCTGTCTCGCATCCCTGTCTCGCATCCCTGTCTCGCATCCCTGTCTCGCATCCCTGTCTCGCATCCCTGTCTCGCATCCCTGTCTCGCATCCCTGTCTCGCATCCCTGTCTCGCATCCCTGTCTCGCATCCCTGTCTCGCATCCCTGTCTCGCATCCCTGTCTCGCATCCCTGTCTCGCATCCCTGTCTCGCATCCCTGTCTCAGACCCCTGTTTCGCATCCCTGTCTCGCATCCCTGTCTCAGACCCCTGCCTCGCATCCCTGTCTCGCATCCCTGTCTCGCATCCCTGTCTCAGACCCCTGCCTCGCATCCCTGTCTCGCATCCCTGTCTCGCATCCCTGTCTCAGACCCCTGTCTCGCACCCCTGTCTCGCACCCCTGTCTCGCACCCCTGTCTCAGACCCCTGTCTCGCATCCCTGTCTCGCATCCCTGTCTCGCATCCCTGTCTCGCATCCCTGTCTCGCATCCCTGTCTCAGACCCCTGACCCCTGTCTCAGACCCCTGACCCCTGTCTCAGACCCCTGACCCCTGTCTCAGACCCCTGTCTCAGACCCCTGACCCCTGTCTCAGACCCCTGACCCCTGTCTCAGACCCCTGACCCCTGTCTCAGACCCCTGACCCCTGTCTCAGACCCCTGACCCCTGTCTCAGACCCCTGACCCCTGTCTCAGACCCCTGACCCCTGTCTCAGACCCCTGACCCCTGTCTCAGACCCCTGACCCCTGTCTCAGACCCCTGACCCCTGTCTCGCACCCCTGTCTCCGACCCCTGTCTCTGTCTCAGACCCCTGTCTCGCACCCCTGTCTCCGACCCCTGTCTCTGTCTCAGACCCCTGTCTCGCACCCCTGTCTCCGACCCCTGTCTCTGTCTCAGACCCCTGTCTCGCACCCCTGTCTCGCACCCCTGTCTCAGACCCCTGTCTCGCACCCCTGTCTCGCACCCCTGTCTCGCACCCCTGTCTCAGACCCCTGTCTCTGTCTCAGACGCCTGTCTCACACCCCTGTCTCACACCACTGCGGTCTTTCACACTCTATTGCTCAGTTCTGCCCTGAGCTGAAGGAAGTCGAGCCGTTTTAGTCGGTCTTTGATTGCTGTGTCCCGTTCAGAGAATGGCTAATCATATCTGCAGAACACATGATGGATGCGAGCCTGCCGTGGTCATTTGGCCGTTTGCCAAATCCGAGGCACTTAGAAAAGAGTTCACCCGTTAAGCAATTGTGCGGCCGTTGTGGACGACGTGCCGGGGTCATTTTGTGCAAGGCAGAGGTTGCTCTTTGTACAGTCTTCAGCCTCTATCTAGACCTCCTGCTGGATGAAGAGTTGAAAGGTTTTTGGCTGGAATAATGTTTTCCTCTCTGCGTGCGTGCTTGCTTCTTAATAGAGGAAATGACATCACCCCTCTGTCTCTGTGTGCATGCTTCTTAAAGAGGAAGTGACATCACCCCTCTGTCTCTGTGTGCATGCTTCTTAAAGAGGAAGTGACATCACCCCTCTGTCTCTGTGTGCATGCTTCTTAAAGAGGAAGTGACATCATTCATGGCATTAAGGGGGCACAGCAAACTGATGGGCTGGGTGAGGGACTAACTCCTCTCCTCCAACATCCCTCTCTCTCTCCTCTCTGTTCCTCTCTTCTCTCCTCTCTGTCTGCCTTTCTCTCTCTCCTCCAACATCCCTCTCTCTCTCGCTCTCCTCTCTGTTCCTCTCTTCTCTCCTCTCTCTGCCTTTCTCTCTCTCCTCTCCAACATCCCCCTCTCTGTCTCTCTCTCTCGCTCTCCTCTCTGTTCCTCTCTTCTCTCCTCTCTGTTCCTCTCTTCTCTCCTCTCTCTGTCTGCCTTTCTCTCCTCCAACATCCCTCTCTCTGTCTCGCTCTCCTCTGTCTCTCTTCTCTCCTCTCTCTGTCTGCCTTTCTCTCTCTCCTCTCCTCCAACATCCCTCTCTCTGTCTGTTTTTCCCTCTCCGTCTCGCTCTCCTCTCTGTCTCTCTCTCTCTCTCTTTCTGCCTTTCTCTCTCACACACCTCTCTCTTTCTCTCTATTACTCTAATCCAACACCTCTGTCTGTCTTTCTCTCTCTCTCCACTCTGTCTCCCTCTTTCTGTCTCTCCTGTCTCTCTCTCTCACACACACACACACACACACACATCTCTCTCTTTCTCTATTCCTCTCCTCCAACACCTGTCTCCAGCAGGTTCAGAAAAAGAGAAGGAACAGGAGGGGAAAAAGCAACAGGGTTAACTTTGCATCCCATGAACTAGAATCCCATTGAATTTCAGTAAAATGGGAACATACATTATTGATGGTGGCATAATACAATTTCTTCTATTTTTTTTTTTTTTTTTTTGAACGAACATGGGGTCAGTGGTTTGTATAATGATTCTGTCGAAGGATGTGACACAGACAGGGCCTGTTTTATAAGGCCGCTCATTTAATTACAGTATTGACTGACACAGGCGCTATTGGGCTTTCTTTCCCGCCTCATGCATATTTCACTGTGGGAGCAAATGTTTGTAGAGCCTGATTGGCCATCTCCCAGACTACTCAGACTGTCGTACTGATGAACAGTGATAATGCTGTTATAATGATGCACACGCAGTGAGAGAGAGTATTATGGGATGCCACGAGAGGTTTGGAACGGAGCTCCAGATTACTGAAACAGATGTGTATTTCTGTATGGTGTGTGCGTGTGTTTGTCTGTGTGTGTTTCTGTTCGATGTGTGTGTTTCTGTATGGCATGTGTGTTTCTGTACTGTGTGTATTTGTGTGTTATCAGTGCGGATGTGTGATTTCTGTGGGTATCAGTACGGATGTGTGATTTCTGTGGGTATCAGTACGGATGTGTGATTTCTGTGGGTAACTTAACAGATACCAGACCATGGGGCTCTTCCACACACTGGAGCAGAGTCTTAACAGATACCAGACTGGGCCCTATCCATGCATTAGAACAGTGCGTTAATACCAGACCATAGAGCTTATCCATGCATTAGAACAGTGCCTTAACAGATACCAGACCATAGAGCCCATCCATGCACTAGAACAGTGCCTTAACAGGATGAGCCACCCAGCAACCCCAAGACTTTCTAATGTTGCTTAAACTTGTTTTCAGTCTTTGTACTGAATGAAATGCAATATTAATAAACAGGGATATAGAGTTTTAGAGATATGGGATATAGAGAGAAGGCAGTTTTTCAAACAGACATCTTCCCTTCCTGCAGTGTTACTGAAATAAAAAGGGCTGGAGCCTGTGGGGTGGTTCAAAAGCTCAGGGAAAAATCATAAAACTGAGAGGGCCTGACAAAAGCCAGAATGATCAAATAAATATTCTGTGTGTTCAACTTTTGTGTGCGTGCGTGCGCGTGTGCGTGTGTGTGTGCGTAAATGCGTGTGCGTGAGCAGTGTGTGTTTGTGTCAGAAAGAGGGACTTGAGAAAATGTGAATTTATCCCACTTATGAAAAACGTGTTTCCTTTTGCCTTCCATTTACATAAGAAAATTGGTAAGGTAAATTATATTTATATATATTCCCCACGTGTTATTCAAAACCTCAAAAACCATGAGGTGTGAGGTAAAGGCATGTGTACTGTACAGTCTGTGTTATCTACTTTAGTTATTTGTGTGTATGTGTGTGTGTGTGTGTGTGTGTGTGTGTGTGTGTGTGTGTGTGTGTGTGTGTGTGTTTGTTCAATGGGAGACTTGAATGTAGATGACTGAGACAGACGTTTCTGAGGTATACAGTGCCAGCTGGCTGAGTGTGATGCTGTAGGTGTTGCTAGTGGCTCTGGGCTCTGAGTGTGATGCTGTAGGTGTTGCTAGTGGCTCTGGGCTCTGAGTGTGATGCTGTAGGTGTTGCTAGTGGCTCTGAGTGTGAGGCTGTAGGTGTTGCTAGTGGCTCTGGGCTCTGAGTGTGATGCTGTAGGTGTTGTTGCTAGTGGCTCTGGGCTCTGAGTGTGGTGCTGTAGGTGTTGCTAGTGGCTCTGGGCTCTGAGTGTGAGGCTGTAGGTGTTGCTAGTGGCTCTGGGCTCTGAGTGTGATGCTGTAGGTGTTGTTGCTAGTGGCTCTGGGCTCTGAGTGTGGTGCTGTAGGTGTTGCTAGTGGCTCTGGGCTCTGAGTGTGATGCTGTAGGTGTTGTTGCTAGTGGCTCTGGGCTCTGAGTGTGGTGCTGTAGGTGTTGCTAGTGGCTCTGGGCTCTGAGTGTGATGCTGTAGGTGTCGCTAGTGGCTCTGGGCTCTGAGTGTGATGCTGTAGGTGTTGCTAGTGGCTCTGGGCTCTGAGTGTGATGCTGTAGGTGTTGCTAGTGGCTCTGGGCTCTGAGTGCGAGGCTGTAGGTGTTGTTGCTAGTGGCTCTGGGCTCTGAGTGTGGTGCTGTAGGTGTTGCTAGTGGCTCTGGGCTCTGAGTGTGGTGCTGTAGGTGTTGCTAGTGGCTCTGGGCTCTGAGTGTGATGCTGTAGGTGTTGCTAGTGGCTCTGGGCTCTGAGTGTGGTGCTGTAGGTGTTGCTAGTGGCTCTGGGCTCTGAGTGTGATGCTGTAGGTGTTGTTGCTAGTGGCTCTGGGCTCTGAGTGTGGTGCTGTAGGTGTTGCTAGTGGCTCTGGGCTCTGAGTGTGATGCTGTAGGTGTTGTTGCTAGTGGCTCTGGGCTCTGAGTGTGGTGCTGTAGGTGTTGCTAGTGGCTCTGGGCTCTGAGTGTGATGCTGTAGGTGTCGCTAGTGGCTCTGGGCTCTGAGTGTGATGCTGTAGGTGTTGCTAGTGGCTCTGGGCTCTGAGTGCGAGGCTGTAGGTGTTGTTGCTAGTGGCTCTGGGCTCTGAGTGTGGTGCTGTAGGTGTTGCTAGTGGCTCTGGGCTCTGAGTGTGGTGCTGTAGGTGTTGCTAGTGGCTCTGGGCTCTGAGTGTGATGCTGTAGGTGTTGCTAGTGGCTCTGGGCTCTGAGTGTGGTGCTGTAGGTGTTGCTAGTGGCTCTGAGTGTGAGGCTGTAGGTGTTGCTAGTGGCTCTGGGCTCTGAATGTGGTGCTGTAGGTGTTGCTAGTGGCTCTGAGTGTGATGCTGTAGGTGTTGCTAGTGGCTCTGGGCTCTGAGTGTGGTGCTGTAGGTGTTGCTAGTGGCTCTGAGTGTGATGCTGTAGGTGTTGCTAGTGGCTCTGGGCTCTGAGTGTGATGCTGTAGGTGTTGCTAGTGGCTCTGGGCTCTGAGTGTGATGCTGTAGGTGTCGCTAGTGGCTCTGGGCTCTGAGTGTGGTGCTGTAGGTGTTGTCGCTAGTGGCTCTGGGATCAGTGTGGTGCTGTAGGTGTTGCTAGTGGCTCTGGGCTCTGAGTGTGATGCTGTAGGTGTCGCTAGTGGCTCTGGGCTCTGAGTGTGGTGCTGTAGGTGTTGTCGCTAGTGGCTCTGGGATCAGTGTGGTGCTGTAGGTGTTGCTAGTGGCTCTGGGCTCTGAGTGTGATGCTGTAGGTGTCGCTAGTGGCTCTGGGCTCTGAGTGTGATGCTGTAGGTGTTGTTGCTAGTGGCTCTGGTCTCTGAGTGTGATGCTGTAGGTGTTGTTGCTAGTGGCTCTGGGCTCTGAGTGTGGTGCTGTAGGTGTTGCTAGTGGCTCTGGGCTCTGAGTGTGATGCTGTAGGTGTCGCTAGTGGCTCTGGGCTCTGAGTGTGATGCTGTAGGTGTTGTTGCTAGTGGCTCTGGTCTCTGAGTGTGATGCTGTAGGTGTTGTTGCTAGTGGCTCTGGGCTCTGAGTGTGATGCTGTAGGTGTTGCTAGTGGCTCTGGGCTCTGAGTGTGGTGCTGTAGGTGTTGCTAGTGGCTCTGGGCTCTGAGTGTGATGCTGTAGGTGTCGCTAGTGGCTCTGGGCTCTGAGTGTGGTGCTGTAGGTGTTGTCGCTAGTGGCTCTGGGATCAGTGTGGTGCTGTAGGTGTTGTCGCTAGTGGCTCTGGGCTCTGAGTGTGATGCTCTTGGTGTTGTTGCTAGTGGCTCTGAGTGCGTTGCTGTAGGTGTTGTTGCTAGTGGCTCTGGGCTCTGAGTGTGATGCTGTAGGTGTTGTTGCTAGTGGCTCTGGGCTCTGAGTGTGAGGCTGTAGGTGTTGTTGCTAGTGGCTCTGAGTGTGATGCTGTAGGTGTTGTTGCTAGTGGCTCTGGGCTCCAGTGTGTAAATGTGGTTCTTCGCAGCTTTAAGAGGAGAGCCCAGGAGAGATCTGGCTGCGATATATCCCATTTCCCACTGTAATGCTGTCATAATGCTGTCATTTCAATCAGCGGATGCTGTGTGTGTGTCTGTGTGTCTGCGTGTCTACGTGTCGGCGTGTGTGTGTGCGCATGTGGATGTGTGTGTGTGTGTGTGTGTGTGTGTGTGTGTGTGTGTGTGTGTGGATGTGTGTGTGCGCGTGTGGATGTGTGTGTGTGTGTGTGTGTGCGTGCGCATGTGGATGTGTGTGTGCGCATGTGGATGTGTGTGTGTGTGTGTGCGCATACGTGTGTGCATGTGTGTGTGCTCATGTATGTGTGTGTTAGTGTACGGATGCACTTTTGGGTCGGCTTTTGTCCATACAGCAGTGTAAAGTCAGTGTAAAGTTAACTGAGTGCGTTTAACACTAATGGAGTGCATAGCGTAGCCCAAAACGGAGTCATATGAGCTCTGTTAATCTTTGTTTAGAAAGCAGGCCTGTGTGGTCAAATCATGTTTTTTTTAAATCCAATATTTATGGGTGACACTCTGCACAATAGTTTTACAAGTGGTACAATCGGATGAGTGTGTTTGGACGGGGTACATATTTATTATTTCTGTCATGAAATGAAGTCAATACTGTGTCCTGTGGGAGGTGCCAAGAAAGGCACTTGAGAACTCTGTGACGGGTCACATGACCAGGTATTGGAAGTGTGGTCAAAATCTGAATTGAAAATATTCAAATCAACGTGATCATTTGCTGTTTAGACTTCAAGGGTAAGATGCGTATAATGTGTGTGTGTGGAAAGGTTGGGGCTACTTGCAAGGGTAAGATGCGTATAATGTGTGTATGTGGAAAGGTTGGGGCCACTTGAAACTGCCTGTGTAAACAAAGCCTTAGATTTGAACACTGATATTTTAATTCAATTCAGTTTTTTTTTTGTATAGTGCTTTTTACAGAGGCGCTGTCACAAAGACTCTTAATAGAGGAAACAGAAAAGAAAATTGGGCACAAACCAGGCCTGAACCCCCCCCAAAAAGAAGTGAGAAATTCAGGTAAAAAAAAAAACTCCCCAGCGAGAAGAAAAACGTTCAAATAACGTGAATGTGGTTTTCAGAAATGTGAACAGAAATGTGGTTTTATCAGAGCAAACGATAAAATGGGTTGGGCAGGTTACAGTCAGAGGTAGTTAAAGTAGCTGGTAAAATAGGCAGTAATTCTGCTCAGAGCTTGGTAAGAGTGCATGAGGAAGGGTTTACTGTTCTGTCCCTAAATCACTCAGCGTAGCGGATATCAGGGGTGATGCATAACCTTGCGATTTCTGCTCTTTTGAGGAAACGTCGACGGCGTGTCAGATGGGGGTGGTTTTACCTCGGCCAAGCGCAGCCGTTGCTCTCTGATCCTGGCAGCTCGATTTGAGTAATTGCGGGTTTTTGATTGGTTCTCGGACAGGTGGATTCTTTAACCCTGCCCCCTGTTGCATTTCATCTTTTTACGCATCGTTTGCTCCCGCCCTGCCGTCAGTGATTTTAATTTAGATTGTGTCCCTGTCTCCCGCTCCCGACGCCTCAACACCGAGCCAAAGGCTCCGCCCCCCCTCTCTCCCCGGGGAGGTCAAAGGTCAGCCCCACCCAGCGCTCTGGCAGAGTGCGGGATTGCTGTAGGAAATGAGCTCTGGCTATATTCACGTGTGCATCAGTGTTGTTTCAATGTTTCACTCTGCTTGTCCCTGCCAAATAAACAAAAAATAAAATAAGTTCTGGCTTAATGGAAACATTTCTCTCTCTCATGGATTATTCATTTTAATATTTAACTGGATTGCTGTTAGCTTGAGCAATATCTACAAAAGTATTTTCATGCCAAAATACAACTTGAATTTGGATATGAATTATTTGTCTATATAACCTTTATGGCAAAGAATACATTGGCTATATGAATATCTATACCATAATTGGGCAAGTTTCACAGACCCAGAATCAGTACTAAACCTTTGAACACAGAATAGAGTCCAGTGTGCTGTTTGAGGCTTAGCAGTGCAGGGTAAAGCAGTAGTGTTCAATCCAGGTTTGGATACCCAGACCACTGCATGTTTTTCTGCAATCTAACAGTAAAGCACCTGATTCAATCAGTCACCATGCCTTGTTTAGCTGAATCATGTTATTGTTGTACTTCATCAAATATATGCAGTGATGTACATTCCCAGAGCCTGAAATGAACACCACTTGTATTAAACCAACCATACTATAGGTGAGAGCTCTTCATTCCATGTCCTGAAGGGCTACACAGGGGAGCTCATAGCCTAGTTCAAGTTGAACACCATCTAAACTAACCAGTATCAACTATATTTATCTATTTACACAATATCTTAATCTATCTACACTTAATCAATAGCTAACTAACCATATCACTCCATCCTGGCATTATGCTCCTCTTTTCATCATTCATGGAATCAGTAGCCAAACATAAGAAATCTAACAATAATACACCTGATTCAACCAATCATAATGAATAGCCTATTAAATATTTGCAGTCCCATGATCTAACTTAGCCTACTTGCTAGCTGGATATCAACCCAGTTAGCTAGCATTGCACCAACGTTAGATAACGTTATACCCTCAGTAGCCTAAAGCCAGCTGTGTGATCTGGGAACTTACAAATACAGTAGTGCTAACGTTAACGTTGACACGACAGTTACCACTCTGTTCTTATTAGACACGTCTTGTATGTGCGTGCGTGCGTGCGTGCGTGTGTGTGTATGTGCGTGTCTGTCTGCGTGTGCACATGCGTGTGTGTGTGTGTGTCTGTGTGCGCGCATGTCTGTGTGTGTACATCTGTGTACTTGTGTGTATGTGTGTGCGTGCATCTGTGTGTGAGTGTACGCACTTGTGACATCTGTTTGTTGTCAGTTGGTGTTTGAAATGAAACGGCATTCTGCAGAAGCAGTAAAGACAGCATACGTATATCGCTCTCATGTGACGGTGGAACTCTCCGGAAACCCGGCCAGACCGCTGGTCCCCCAGGACCGCTGCCCAAAAGCCTGGCTCCCTTTCAATAGCCCTCGCTGATTAAACCCAAAGTCACAAGAGAACATTCAGCGCTGACCAATTAGAGCGATCGATAAAGTCCACTAACGCCGGGGCTGGTATTGATCCTACCTGCGGACAGTTCACGCTCCCCGAATCTACAGAGGGTCCCTGCAGGTTTGGGATGACCGCTTTGGGTCAGGGCTGTGTTGTTGGCCGACTACGGCCAGGAGGCTGTAACGGGGGGAGTTAGGTTTGTCTTGCCTGGGGAGGGTGGGGAAAAACCTTATAGTATATACAAACCCCAATTCCAAAAAAGTTGGGACAGTATGTAAAGTGAACATAAAAGAAGAAATTAGTGATTTGTAAATTCTCTTTTACATACATTTAATTTAATAGTACAAAGAAAATATATTTAATGTTTAACCTTATCAATTTTATAGATTTTTGTAAATGTATGCTAATTCCGAAGTTGATGCCAGCAACACATTCCAAAAAAGGTGGGACTTATTTTTCCAGAGTTCAATAGGAAAATGAGTCCAGAGAAACAACCCCTAAAGTGATCCATCCATATCTACTGCATATCTGGCAGCAGAGTGATGGTTTGAGGCTTCTGTGATACCTCAGACCCTTGATGACTTACAGCCATTTAGCCAATCATGGGTTCCATACTATTCCCGTGTAATTTACGGCTTAATCTAGTCCCACCCCCCAATTCCTATAGAGATCCATTCAAATGCAGAGAGGTTATAGTATCGCTTGTAAGAGTACCTGAAAATAAGATATCAGTCTTTTGATATTTTTTTGTACCCAGTCATGATAGCATCACCTATTTACCTGTGTAATGTTCCAAACAGGTGTTTTTTGAACTTCCCAGTCTTTTTTTGCCCCTGTCCCAAATTTTTTGGAACGTGTTGCAGGCATCAAATTTGGAATTAGCGTATATTTACAAAAATCATTGAAGTTGCTAAGGTAAAACTTTTAATAGATTTTCTTTTTTAGTACTGTTTTCAATTAAATATATGTAAAAGATCATTTACAAATCACTGCTTTCTGCTTTTATGTGCATTTTACATATTGTCCCAACGTTTTTGGAAGAGACAGCGATGCCAATAGAAACCAATAGGGAGCACATCCCAACCAGGAAGTTCTAATTTTGCGCTCATCTCACATGCGCAGTTGTGTCCTTGGAGTCACGTGCACAACGAGGATGGCGCAGAAAGTGACGTGAAGATGGCTACGTCATAGCCTTACAAGTATGCAAATGGTTGCCAACTTGCACGCAAAGATGCAATGTAGGTCAGAATAAATAATGATAAAACAATGAATATCTAGTCTGTGTGGTAAGAAAAGAATATTTGAGCATGGAAAAATAAGCCATTTTTAAAGAAATTTTAATGCTCAGAGTTAACATCAATATATGATCCGAAGTATTTTTTTTTGTTTCTGTCAAAAATGCACACACATAAATGCATTCACCTGATTAATATGACACATCACAAAATAAAGGCACCCAAACCAGGCACGGATGCACACACACACACACACACACACACACACACACACACACACACACACACACACACACACACACACACACACGTACATAAGTGCACACGCCCACACAAAGGGTTAAAAGCATTTGAAACAACTATTTGACCCAGGTTATGTGAAATTCCGCTGTGTAACAAGGTGATTGATGGACTTTCCTCTTGGTGCCAGATTTCTATGGTCTGCTTGAGATGACAGATTCCTCCACAGCGTCTATGGTGATGCAGACCCTTTATATCGCTGCTGCTCTGATAAGCTGAGGAATGATGAATGTCTGTGGTCGCTGTGCCAGGAGAGGGCTCAGCTCGGTAGATAATCTGAGTCTTATCGCCATTCCTGACTAATGAGGGACATACTGTAACTCCTCAGCTTCCTCTACACGGGATCATTTTATTCCCATCTGTGCAAGAACATGGAGCGTCAGAAATTCTCATAACTTTATAAGACATACAGTGAGCACCATAATTCATTGGACAATATCTGGCAGCAGAGTGATGGTTTAAGGCTTGTTTGATACGGCAGACTCTTGATGACTTACAGCCATTTAGCCAGCCATGTGTTCCATACTATTCCTCTGTAATTCCAGCTTATTATAGTCCCACCCCCCAATTCCCATAGAGATCCATTCAAATGCAGAGAGGTTATAGTATCACTTGTAAGAGTACCTGAAAGTAAGATATCAAGAGTCATTTGATATTGTTGGGTCACAGACATCAGGAAGTCATGGCATGCAAAGGACATGTGACCAAATGTTAAAAATGTTTACTATATTCTACATTGTTAAACTGTCCAATATTTCTTTGATGCTGGAAAATGGGGGGGGGGGCTATGGTTCTATAATTTCTAAAGGGTTCAACCGATATGGATGAAAATACCCTCAAATTAAAGCTGACAGTCTTCAACCTCAGTGTCATTGTATCCTTTCAAACTCAAAGTGCTAGAGTACAGAACCAAAATAACAAGAAATGTGTCACTGTCCAATGAATTGTGGTGCTCACTGTATCTTTAACCTCGGCGGCATGGTGGTGCTGTGGTTAGCACTGTCGGCTCACAGCAAGAAGGTACCGAGTTTGAATCCTGGCCAAGGGCCTTTCTGTGCAGAGTTTGTGTGTTCTCCCCGTGTCCACGTGGGTTTCCTCCCACAGTCCAAAAACATGCAGGTTAGGCTAATTAGAGTGTGAGAGAAAGGTGCGTGTCCCCTGTGATGGATTGGCGACCTGTCCAGGGTGTATTCCTGCCTCTTGCCCAATGCATGCTGGGACAGGCTCCAGCACCCCCCGCGACCTTGACCAGGAATAAGCGGGTTAGATAATGGATGGATGGATATTTAACCTCAGGGATAATCTCGGAATGGGATCACAGTCAGGGAGCATCGCCTTTTGGAAATGCAATGCCTGTCAGTTGTTTGTGCGTGCTCCTGAATTTATTTTGAATATATGTGTCATATTAGAATTATACGGTCATTGCAAACGCGTGACTTAATGCATTTTTTCTAAATTATTGCTGTATGAAAGTGCGGGGCTAGGTATACCGTATGAAACTGGTGATAATTGTGATGTAAGACGCATTTAAAACTAGACGTGCCATTGGCTACGGTCCATCTATCGCACATCTTGCCTTGTGGCTTCCTTTGGGTTTGTGTGAGGGAGAGGGGGATAAACAAGAGAAAAAAAAGAGTGAAAGAAAGAGGGATGAACGGAAGCCCTGGGGAACGGGGTGCCTGCTCAACGTAGGCTACACGGTTTAAAAAGGGCTCTGAAACTCTGAGCGCTATTGATGACTGGAGTCAAGCCATGGTCTCCTTCCTTAATGAGGAGTATCATTAAAGCGCAACTGTGTGTGCCAAAGGGCCTTAAATTGTACTAAATAAGTAAAGCATTTTCGGGCTCAACAACCGAAGTTATTAGCTGGAGTCGCTCATGTTCTGTGTCCGTACACACACACACACACACACGCGCATATTTAGAAGACCGAGAATGCGTAACAGGACTCGCAGATAAGTTTGTAATTGCGCGATATTTGCTCCGTACATAAATCTTGCATTTAAATTGTCACGCAGGTGTAAGTGTGATCTCCAGTGTCAACTTTGTTCATCTTTGCAGAGAGAAGCCATAACTGATCTGGCAGCAAATGGAGTCAATGGTCAACTAAGGCTTCTTTTACGTCGCCTTTAGCACGCTCAATAGAACTCGCGGAGCGTTGATCGTTGCACATCTGCTACCAGTTGTCAGCTCCCGTTCTCGTCCACACTCACACAACCAAGTGCATTTGCATAGGAATAGGAGTCAATTTCAGTAGTCACTACCTGTTCTGAACACGACTCATTACTACAGTTTGTTGCTCTCGTTCATAACCGTACTGAGTATGAACTTGACCGGATTAAGCACAAAAATGAGGAGCGACAACCCTATTTAGCTGTAGTGTGAACGGGGATAAAGTAACCGTCCTCCACAGTATTTTGTTCCAATCACCTGGATTTGCTAGTTGGCACAATTCTTCAGCCTAGGACTAAGCTTAATCGATGTCTGGGGAAACCTGCCCTGAAAGTCTCTGTTTCCTTGCAGATTTATTTATTTATTTATTTTTGCACCCCAAAATTTAAAAAAATAAAAATAAAAAAAAAATAAAAAAAAATCCACTTCTATTTACACAGCCTATCAGGATCAGACAAGTATTTGAGATGCTTTGACCCTTCAGACACCAGCATTAGTGATTACTAATAATTATTAAAAAAACATCAACAGTAGACCCATTATCACCAATGTTCAGAATTCCTCTGTCACATTTATTTACGTATTTTGGTTAGTAATTTGGTTTAGTTTTTTAAATTGAGGGATTGGCATGTGTGTTCTCAGATCGTACAGGTGTGTAAAGAGTTAAAGCGTTTCAGACAGGTATTTGACGGGTATTTTGATGTACATCTGCTGTGCAGAGCTGAAGACGTGAGGACATTGCAGTCCAGTTCTCCCCACACCAGGGAGTTAGAACTCCAGTCCTGGAGGGGTGCTCTGTGTGCTGGTTTTTGTTCCAACCAATGACCTTAATCTTAGGTTTCTGACAGTTCTATGAACTACTACACGGGTTCACTCCTGTACTTGATCACAGTAAAATCTTTAGGATACACTTGCAGTATGCGACTGTAGCTGGTGCTTATACAAATGTCAGTCTTAAGATATGATTGGGCTAATTAAATAATTAAGAGCACAAGTTGACACAAAATCCTGAAACTGATCGGCCCTTGTGCACCTCCTGCCCGAGATTAATATTTTTATTTATTTACCTTTATTTATACAGGGTAGGTTAACTGAGCACACATGCACTTTTGCAGCAACGCCCTGTTAACGCCCACCCCCCAATTAGTCTAACCTGCATGTTTTTGGATTGTGGGAGGAAACCGGAGTACCCGGAGGAGGCCCACGCGGACACGGGGAGAACATGCAAACTCCGCACAGAAAGGTCCTGTCTGGGATATGAACCCAGGATCTTCTTGCTGTGAGGTGACAGTGCTATCCACTGCACCACCGTGCCACCCAAATTGAGCTTCTGCTTCTCAGTCAGTGGGCCTGCAGGTTTTTTTCGAATGTGAGAAAATAATATTTTTCACAACAGAACGAGCAATAATGACAAATCACAGCAAATTCTTTCATATGAATTATGTCAACTTCTGTCACATCAGAAATACTTCAATTACCGCCACCGCCTCCTTAAAATATGCGTGCGTTCAGGGCGAAATATGATTGAACAGCAAGTTACAGCGCGAATCCGAGAATATATGAATAACATTAGATGTTTAACTGCATATAAAATGCCTCCCGCACTCCCTGTCACTGCAGTGTAGGAATAGGTGATGCATACATTCATATATTCCGCAAATCGGTCGTCTACATTTAATTTTTTGTTTCACGGCTTGTTTTGATGATGTTGATTCCTGTTGGGGGTTTTACTGATTGCCTGTGAAATGATGTCCATTACAGGCAGATCCAGGTGTTGTAGTGTCACATGACGTGTGCTTGCTCGTGTCATTGATAAGGGAAGAAGGAATAATAGATGTAATGGAGCCAACAGGGCTTGGGCCTACAGCAGACCTTCTCAGGTGTAGCTTCCTGATACCCCTGGCACCTGTGCGCACACTACTGGTCTGTTATAGCAGTTCGTTACGAACGTGGATATTTGTGTTTCTGTGACCTCTGTGTTTGTTTTACGTGGATTTAATTAACCCCAATCATTCATTTGAAAATCTTGACATTTTGAGTTCAAATTCAAATGACGTTAATTTGTGAGGTATAGCTGCAGAATCTTCATGTATGCCTGGTGAAAATGTCTTTAGTTGTTTATTTGTTTGTTGAGCATTATAGGAGAGAACCAGCATTGGTGTACAGAGCTGTTTAAGACAGGGGTCCCTGGTGGGTCTCCAAATCCGATACTGAAGAGCCGCATTGTGTTCTGGAGAACTGCAGGGTCTGGCTCTCGTTGTCACTCAGCACTTATCAGACCAATTAAAGTGGCCAATTATACAGTTTGGCTCTGGATTGGCTGCTAATTTCTCTGTGAAAGTTAAAACCCACACAAGCCCCGTCTATCCAGGACCTGGGCTGCAGACTCGGTTATTTTTTTTCTAAATAAAGAGTGATTGGTCGAACCCGGGATCGCCTGGAGCGGCTGAAGGACGGTGTCGCTGCGTTTACATGACAGTGTCTGTTGAACCGCTTACTCTGAGAGAAGGGTAAAGCCACCGTGGGCCTGAGCCATTTAATCTGTGCTGCCACTTCCTGTTGGTCTCACTTAAGAGGAAGTGACATCAGTCACAGCATAGAGGCCAGGGTTTACTGTGAAGAGCATTGTGACAAATGTTTGTAAAAATGTGCAATAGAAATACATGTTGATTTGATTTGAGTAAAGTTAGGAGTGAAGGGTTTCTCCCTCATACTTCTCTTCTTCCTCTCTTTTCTCTTGTTTATCTCTTTATTCCCCTGTATCTTTCTCTCATCCTCCCATCTTTCTGTACCTTGTCTCTCCCCTTTTCTCTTTTTCTTTCCATCTCTCCCTCCCTCCCTCCCTTCGCCATTCTGGTCTGCAGGAGGTAAGTGTGCGGGTCAGGCAGGAGGTATGTCGTCCTGCAGGGCAGCTTTGTCCTTGTTACAGTAAAACCTTTCATATCATGGGCACCAGCCTTCAGACCTGTCAATTAGCTTCACCGCCGAGTATGTGTCCCTTCAGCAGAGAGCACAATACAGCTGATATATACTGTATATATATATATATATATATAAAGTGAGTTAAAAAGGACTATTTCTCTTCCCTTCCACCACCTGTGTGAAGCTAGCTGTGGGCCAGGAGAAGAAGAGATGAAAAAAAGATGGAGATTAAGGATAAAGGCTAGGGATGGCTGTTAAAGGAAAGGGATGGAGATTAAGGATAAAGGCTAGGGATGGCTGTTAAAGGAAAGAGATGGAGATTAAGGATAAATGCTAGGGATGGCTGTTAAAGGAACGGGATGGAGATTAAGGATAAAGGCTAGGGACGGCTGTTAAAGGAAAGAGATGGAGATTAAGGATAAAGGCTAGGGACGGCTGTTAAAGGAAAGAGATGGAGATTAAGGATAAAGGCTAGGGATGTCTGTTAAAGGAAAGGGATGGAGATTAAGGATAAAGGCTAGGGACGGCTGTTAAAGGAAAGAGATGGAGATTAAGGATAAAGGCTAGGGATGGCTGTTAAAGGAAAGAGATGGAGATTAAGGATAAAGGCTAGGGACGGCTGTTAAAGGAAAGAGATGGAGATTAAGGATAAAGGCTAGGGACGGCTGTTAAAGGAAAGAGATGGAGATTAAGGATAAAGGCTAGGGATGGCTGTTAAAGGAAAGAGATGGAGATTAAGGATAAAGGCTAGGGATGGCTGTTAAAGGAAAGAGATGGAGGTTAAGGATAAAGGCTAGGGACAGCTGTTAAAGGAAAGGGATGGAGATTAAGGATAAAGGCTAGGGATGGCTGTTAAAGGAAAGAGATGGAGATTAAGCATAAAGGCTAGGGATGGCTGTTAAAGGAAAGAGATGGAGATTAAGGATAAAGGCTAGGGATGGCTGTTAAAGGAAAGAGATGGAGATTAAGGATAAAGGCTAGGGATGGCTGTTAAAAGGAAGGGATGGAGATTAAGGATAAAGGCTAGGGACGGCTGTTAACGGAAAGAGATGGAGATTAAGGATAAAGGCTAGGGATGTCTGTTAAAGGAAAGGGATGGAGATTAAGGATAAAGGCTAGGGATGGCTGTTAAAGGAAAGAGATGGAGATTAAGGATAAAGGCTTGGGACGGCTGTTAAAGGAAAGAGATGGAGATTAAGGATAAAGGCTAGGGATGGCTGTTAAAGGAAAGGGATGGAGATTAAGGATAAAGGTTAGGGACGGCTGTTAAAGGAAAGAGATGGAGATTAAGCATAAAGGCTAGGGATGGCTGTTAAAGGAAAGAGATGGAGATTAAGGATAAAGGCTAGGGATGGCTGTTAAAGGAAAGAGATGGAGATTAAGGATAAAGGCTAGGGATGGCTGTTAAAAGGAAGGGATGGAGATTAAGGATAAAGGCTAGGGACGGCTGTTAACGGAAAGAGATGGAGATTAAGGATAAAGGCTAGGGATGTCTGTTAAAGGAAAGGGATGGAGATTAAGGATAAAGGCTAGGGATGGCTGTTAAAGGAAAGAGATGGAGATTAAGGATAAAGGCTTGGGACGGCTGTTAAAGGAAAGAGATGGAGATTAAGGATAAAGGCTAGGGATGGCTGTTAAAGGAAAGGGATGGAGATTAAGGATAAAGGCTAGGGATGGCTGTTAAAGGAAAGAGATGGAGATTAAGGATAAAGGCTAGGGATGGCTGTTAAAGGAAAGGGATGGAGATTAAGGATAAAGGCTAGGGATGGCTGTTAAAGGAAAGGGATGGAGATTAAGGATAAAGGCTAGGGACGGCTGTTAAAGGTGGGGACTGTGAGACAGTGCACCCAAACCTGTTCTCCGGGCCCTTTAAAATGCTGTCGATCAGAGGGGTCAAACTCCAGTCCTGGTCAATCGGGAGCCCATTTAGGCCTCGAAAACAAGGTGTGCAGACTCTTTAGCCAGTCAGTGATTTAAAGTAAGCACTTACGTGCAGGAACACATCAAAAACCAGCCGTTTGAGATCCCTGCTGTAGATGTATTTTTACCCGTGAATTTTATCCCGTGAATGGGACCTTTTGATGTAGCTCATTTATCTGTAATCCATTTTGGACTGTGAAGAACTCTGTTGTATTCATTACAACCTGGGGGTTTTAACTTTGATTCACAGATCAGAGCTCTTTCCTGAAATCTGCTGACCCTGCTGGTTTTCCCATGGCTTTGAACTGCAATATATTGCCGTGTGTGTGTGGGTGTGTACTGCGATATATTGTTCATATGTGGACTTCTTGGAAAATATAATGATAGCCGTATTTCGCCTCAATGCATTTTCTTGCTAATTGTATCAGAGGCAGTATGCAGTGGGCTATGTAGGAGCAGTGCTAATTGTAGCAGAGGCAGTATGCAGTGGGCTATGTAGCAGCAGTGCTAATTGTAGCAGAGGCAGTATGCAGTGGGCTATGTAGCAGCAGTGCTAATTGTAGCAGAAGCAGTACGCAGTGGGCTATATAGCACAGTGCTAATTGTAGCAGAGGCAGTATGCAGTGGGCTATATAGCAGCAGTGCTAATTGTAGCAGAGGCAGTATGCAGTGGGCTATGTAGCAGCAGTGCTAATTGTAGCAGAGGCAGTATGCAGTGGGCTATGTAGCAGCAGTGCTAATTGTAGCAGAGACAGTATGCAGTGGGCTATGTAGCAGCAGTGCTAATTGTAGCAGAGGCAGTATGCAGTGGGCTATGTAGCAGCAGTGCTAATTGTAGCAGAGGCAGTATGCAGTGGGCTATATAGCAGCAGTGCTAATTGTAGCAGAGGCAGTATGCAGTGGGCTATGTAGCAGCAGTGCTAATTGTAGCAGAGGCAGTATGCAGTGGGCTATGTAGCAGCAGTGCTAATTGTAGCAGAGACAGTATGCAGTGGGCTATGTAGCAGCAGTGCTAATTGTAGCAGAGGCAGTATGCAGTGGGCTATGTAGCAGCAGTGCTAATTGTAGCAGAGGCAGTATGCAGTGGGCTATATAGCAGCAGTGCTAATTGTAGCAGAGGCAGTATGCAGTGGGCTATGCAGCACCATTGCTAATTGTAGCAGAGGCAGTATGGAGTGGGCTATGTAACAGCAGCGCTAATTGTAGCAGAGGCAGTATGCAGTGGGCTATGTTGCAGCAGTGCTAATTGTAGCAGAGGCAGTATGCAGTGGGCTATGTAGCAGCAGTGCTAATTGTAACAGAAGCAGTATGCAGTGGGCTATATAGCAGCAGTGTTAATTGTAACAGAAGCAGTATGCAGTGGGCTATATAGCAGCAGTGCTAATTGTAACAGAAGCAGTATGCAGTGGGCTATATACTGTAGCAACAGAGATCCTTACAGGATCAGCAATTATAACCCAGATTGCATATGAATCATTGCCGATGTGGTGAACCCTATTTGAATACCAAATGTGTTTGAGAAAGGTCATATCTCTGCTGCTGAAAGGCAATGGGATGGAGAGAGAGTCTCGCTAATTGTTTAGCTTAATATCTGATTGAGTTTTCATCAAGTTTAGAACACAATTTATGGGCTTATATAGTAAGGCTGTCACTCAATGGAAAGATAATGAGTTTGAATTGGCAGTAAACAAATGAGTCATTGAATGAATTTGTAGATGAATTTAGGGAAACTTTAAACACATTCATTAAATATTAATAAAAATATTCCTTGGAATCCAATGCTAGCGCTACTTCTAGCACCATGTCCTCGACCATGTGAATTGGCCATTTGATGCAGTCCGGAGTGTAATTGATCTGGAATTGATTTGGTAATGGTAAATTGATTTATCTGTAATTGGTTTTGGTATTGGTAATTGATCAGTACTTTTCTATTCAATGCGCTCGCTGCTGCTGGCCTAAAACAGGTCAATTTATTGAACTTTACATGCTGCCAGTCCAGCTGAGTCAGAAGGGTTGTTGGAAGTTTGCCGTCATCGCCATGACGATCGCTATTTCTGTTTAGCTTGGTGCTAACAATGACTATGAAATGGATGCTTTTGCTCGCAGGTGACTGTTCACACTAAGAGAAGCTCTGTTTACAGTGCTGACTGTGCGCTTTATGTGTTACGCACGTGGTTTCCCTCTGCATCTGGCTTTTAACCAAACTGTCTGTGTAAATGCTCTTGGAGGGAGACATTGCAGACAGCAGCCAACATGATGCTTGTAGATCTAACAACCAACCTGGATGTTGATTTTTTTTTTTTGCCTTTCTCTTTCCCCTGATAGGTCACTGCATTAGGTGTTTAAAATGTTAACATTTTGCATTAAAAAGACTGAATCGTTTTTATCTGGAACTAGCTGGCAAATAAAGCTGTGTGTGTGCGTGGTGTGTGTGGCGTGTGGGTGTGGGTGGTAGAATAAAAGAGGGTCATTAGCACATGTTTTTAAAAATACTTTGGGAGCCCAGTCTGCTTTATTTCAATGCAAGCAAAGCTAATTCACTTTCCCTGGCATGGCTACATTTTGAAGCTGGTCTGGCTTGTCCAGTGCATCTGTTGATTGGCAGTAGCAGGCGTGGCAAGTTCCGTATTGTAAGGGGTGTAGACTGGAGGCGGGCTCTCTGTGTGAAAACATGGCGGGAGGGACAGGGTGGCACTCAACTGCGCCAGCTTTACGTCTGTCTGCTTAGAGAGAAGAGAGGGAAGTAGGGGAGTGGGTAGGGGAAAGAGGGAGAGAGAGAGTTATAAAAGGATGTGACTAGATGGGGATGGGATGGACAGAAGGAGGAAGGGCAGAGAGAGTGAGAGAAAGAGGGGGGAGAGAGATACAAAGAGAAGGAGAGGAGAGGAGGCAGAGAGAGGAGAGAGGGAGAGAGAAAGTTAAAAAGAAAGGAGAGAGAGAGGCAGAGAAAGAGAGGGGGAGAGAGAGAGACAGAGAGCCAGAGGGTGAGGATTCTGGGGCTCTAATTAAAGTGTTTTAACAGGGGGAGGAACAGGTTGTTCCACAGATGGCTGGTCTGGTGGCTTCCAGCCCACAGACAGACAGCATCACTGCCAGCCCCCTCAGCACCCTCAGACAGGCCTGTGGGGGCGCTGGTGCTCAGCTGAGCTGCCCGCCTTCATCCTCATTACTGCTCTATAAGGAGCTGGAGAATTCATCTTTACTGTGACTGAGGAGGCCCTGGTGTGTGAGCGTTTTGAGCGTGTGAGGCGTGTGTCTGTGAGTGTGAGTCTGTCTGTCTGTCTGCGTGTGATGTGTGATGTGCGTGCTGGATTCAAAGAAACAGAGTGAAACCCTCACATAAACGTCCTCACAACATCTTACCTAACCTCATTTTTTCTGAAAAAAAAACAAAAAACATAAATTTTCTCCTGGCTTGGGCATGGAGGACAAAATCTGTTTCTGGATGTTATACCAACTTCTGCTTCTGGCAACCACCCAATCATGTGTGTGCCCAGACATTTAGATACATGAAGAACATGAATGGTGGCTGATACCTGTTGTTGGACTTTTAGCACACGCAAAACCAATAACATGTCCAATGATTGGTCATGGTATTTGTTTTGCACCAAACATTGGTTTTGTTATTAGTTTTGCGTGTGCTACAAGGTTTTTTCCCATGCTCAAGGCCTTAGTAAATCAGGCCCTTTGTGTACTGATATTAAATGTTTCACTGTGGTTTAATCGATGATTGAAGTTGGTTGTATTGAGCTAATTAGCTTATTGAGCCAGGGGTAAATGGTGGAAACAAAAAACTGCTAAGATATTGGCCCTCCAGGAATGGAATTACCCCACCGAGGATTTAATTTTCACAGCCCTTTATGAAAACTCACAATAAATACGTTTATATTTAAATACGTTGCATAATTATGCTTTCACACTTCATTCTAAGTTATGAGCATTGATGTTGGTATAATAGATGCAGAAATCTCTTGCTGTGCCCTAAACGCGGTTATGATTTCTCATTAAATTTCAGCTCATTGTGTGTTCAGTGACTGCGCACTGCCTGTGAGGAATAGACCTGCCTGAGCACGCTGCTAATTACTGCTGCCGGGGCTGGGTGAAATGACGGACGAGTGACTTTGCTCTCCGTGTGTCCCAGATACGCCTCTGCTCTGTCCGTCTGTCCCGTCTGTCCTTATATCTGTACTGATTCAGCTCTAATTTAACCTGTACTGGTCTGTTAGGGCCCAGATCACTGTTCACCTGTATTTAACCCAGTTAAGATCAGTGTTTCACCTGTATTTAACCCAGGTCAGATCAGTGCTCACCTGTATTAAACCCAGTTCAGATCAGTGCTCACCTGTATTAAACCCAGGTCAGATCAGTGCTCACCTGTACTAAACCCATTTTCAGATCACTGTTCACCTGTACTAAACCCAGGTCAGATCAGTGCTCACCTGTATTAAACCCAGGTCAGATCAGTGCTCACCTGTACTAAACCCAGGTCAGATCAGTGCTCACCTGTATTAAACCCAGGTCAGATCAGTGCTCACCTGTACTAACCCCAGTTCAGATCAGTGCTCACCTGTACTAAACCCACTTCAGATCACTGTTCACCTGTACTAAACCCAGTTCAGATCACTGTTCACCCTGTACTAAACCCAGTTCAGATCACTGTTCACCTGTACTAAACCCAGTTCAGATCACTGTTCACCCTGTATTAAACCCTGTTCAGATCACTGTTCACCTGTATTAAACCCAGTTCAGATCACTGTTCACCGTGTTACTAAACCCAGTTCAGGTCTAAACTGTGAGGGCCGATAAGTGAATACAGGTTTTGGGAATGTTTGCTGAGTAAGATCACAACAATGGTCACCGAGTGTAATCCACACCAAAGCCACGGATTACAGGTTTAATGACTGTTTCCATAACAACCAGTTTGTGGTTGTTTGGATCGATTGCTTCTTTCATCTGGAGACACTGACATGCTCATTCTGTAAGACTAAAACAGCCATCGATCAGCAACCGCTGTAAAGCTCCATAGTTCACACCGAACAAAACCTCTTTCTAAAGCTTTCCAAAACAGTCTCATTGGCTGATGGCTTTTTGATCTCAGCCGGCCTTTAGAGTGTCCTTGTTGTGCGTTTCGGTCTGTTGGTAATACTGTCAGGCTCTCAAATGATTCGGGAAGCACCTATAAATGATTTCTGGCTCCTCTGTGTGTCTACTACTTTTATAGAATTTTATTCTTGCCTGAAATGGATCTGTCCTGTCTCCCTGTCTTTCTATCAATTTTCTATATGTTTTTATTCAAACCTTACTGGTGTTTGTCTGTCTGCTTGTAAATGGCGAGTTTTCATTTAAATAAAATAAAAAATAAAAATCTTTGTTGCTGACTATAGATCAGAATAAATGTTATCGTGTCTGTCTGTCTGTCTCTGTCTACCTGTCTTTCTATGCTTTTATTCTAACCTTACTGGTGTTGGTCCTGTCTTTGTCTTTGTCTCAGACTGAGTGGGAGATGTACAGAGAGTGATGCCAGGACTGTAATCGCCAATGCGGGTCACGTGGTCGGACGTCGCCCCCTTCGTCATCATCATCGTCACCCCTCGTTGGACTCGTCCGCTCGGAGCCGCAGAAAGAGGCCTTCTCTCAGAGTAAGAGCAGACCTCTCCTCGAGCTCCTGCGCTGCTGTCCGTCTGTCCGTCCGACCGTCCGTCTGACTGACACCCCTCCCCGCCCCCCCTGTTGAGCAGCAGTTGATTGACAGCTGGCCTCTGGCTTTGTCAGTATCGTGAATGCGGCCGTCAGAGGAAGAGAGCTGACCCTATTGGAGGATTTTGGGGGTGTAGCGCAGTGTACATCAGTCCATCTTCCTCTTATGACATCACCTGTCACTCAGTGTGATTAGCCCGCCCACTACACCATGCCCTCAGTCCACCTACACCATGCCCTCAGTCCACCACCACTAACGGAAATGGAATGTACAGAAATATATTGTTAATATGCGTAAATTATACTGATAAATATATTTGACTCCAATGTATTCTTTTTTTTAAATTAGTATTTGCAGCATAGGAAAGCAGAATAAGAAACTCCAGCACACTGCTATAATGCTCCTAAGTGGTAATTTTATTAAAGCTACATACGTGAACGTTTCAACCAAATCACCTGACGAAGACCAATTTGGTCGAAACGTTGTCTGCTCACGTATGCAGCTTTAATAAAATTACCACTTATAACACAGCGTTATAGCAGTGTGCTGGAGTTTCTTTCTTATTCTGCATTTACCCAGCACCTGCGCTGAATTTTTGGATGTGCGTATGCCTATTCTTTAATCAGCATGGGAAAGCAGCAATAATTTCTATATTCAGCCATAAATTGTGGTGTGTTGCAATATCCTGATGATATATTTTATTTCATTTTCAATATATTCAATATTTTCTTTGTGCAGGCAGAACATTGTTTAGTATTAGACGCAGGTAACAGTACGATCACGAAATTCGACGGCACGCTCCCCCTCTCAGGATGAGTGATATATCACCCCCCCCCCCCCCCCCGGTCACACCTACCGGCCTCCAGACTTTGGGGCTCTGGTGTCAGCCCCTCCTCTTCTGCAGGGGATATTTCACAGTGCTGTTTGAGCATCGCTGCCGTTCAAGCAAATATTTGCACGTTTCTGGGTTTCATGTTTCAAATCCTGTTTGCCCAGTTAAATTAAACGGTAGAGAACAGAACAGCCTCTCTAATGTGCCGTATGAAGCGAAGTCCCCGTTCTCTTTCTGTTCACAATGGAACTGAAAGTGGAAAATGTTTTCTTAAACGCTGTCGCCTTGACGCTTGCTCATAGAATTAATTGAATTAAAGGATGAATAATGACTAATTAAATAAATTAATGAAAACGGAACAGGTGACTGTGGGCGCGGGGGAGGTTAGGGGGTGGGCAGGCGTGTGATGAACACGTCTGAGAGATGTAGCTAAACATTTGGTCTCGCACGGTCACGCGCTCGCACGTTCGTTCACACGTTCGCACACTCGGCTGGAGGGTGCGGAACACAGCCTCTCTACAGCATATCCACCCTGTCACAGGAGTAGCAAGCTGAGAGGGAGAGAGAGAGGGAGAGATTGACACACAGATAGAGAGGGAGAGAGGAGGAAGATGTGTTTTTGGTGATTGGTCCCTCTGCTTCCCGCCCTGGCTGTCCTGCACAGTGTGGCTGATGAAAGTCTGGCTTGATGGGGAGGGAGGGAGGGAGGGTCACAACATGCTGCTCAATTTGGGACTAAATCACCGCAGGGCGTCTCAGTTCCTTCCCTCTTCCTTTCTCTGACACTGCTGTTTCTCTTTCTTCTTCTCTTCTGTTTTTCTCTCGCTCCCTCTTTCTCCCCTCCCTCTCTTCCTCTCTCCTTCACTCCCTCTTTCTCTCCCTCACTCTCTCTCCCCCCCTCCCTCTTTCCCTCCCTCACTCTCTCCCTCTCTCTGTCTCTCTCCCCTCTCTCTCCATCCCTCCTTCACTCCCTCTCTCTCTCCCTCTCGCTCTCTCTCCCTCCCACACACACACACACACACACACACACACACACGCGCGCACACACTGTGGTGAACATTGTGAAAAAGCTGTGTTAGTGTGATTTTGTAAAGTTGCAAGCACATCCATAAAAACGTTTTCTTGTGGGAGTGGGAAAAAAAACCGTGAATCCAGTCTGAACCACAGACCAATCTATAACACTGATGAAAAGCTTCGATTTAGGGTGGTTAAAATAAACGCTGAAGAATGATGTGACGGCCTTGTTATTCATCATAACCTTCCATAACCTTACTTCAGAGTTTTGAAAAGTTGCAATATTGTTTCCCCCGCTGGCTGGCCGGCAGGGTATGAAATTAACTTTTTCACCCACTGGCCAGAGTGGCTTGTGGATTCTAAAAATCACCAGCCATATTCAAGTCTACCAGCCACATTACCTTTTCCAATATTACACAACCTGATTGGTTACCGACCAAAGGGGCGCCCTCCTTCCTACTACCGGCTGACAGGGTTGTGTAGCGGCGATTCTCTAGCGGCTGACAGGGTTGTGTAGCGGCGATTCTCTAGCGGCTGACAGGGTTGTGAAGCGGCGATTCTCTAGCGGCTGACAGGGTTGTGTAGCGGCGATTCTCTAGCGGCCGACAGGGTTGTGTAGCGGCGATTCTCTAGCGGCTGACAGGGTTGTGTAGCGGCGATTCTCTAGCGGCTGACAGGGTTGTGTAGCGGCGATTCTCTAGCGGTTGACAGGGTTGTGTAGCGGCGATTCTCTAGCGGTATAGGGGTTCAATTGGCTACAAAATTGGAGAATCAGAATAAACTGCTGTGATGTGATGTAGTCCCCAGGGGGCAGTCCCCCCCTACCCCCGCGGGTGTTTTTGTGCGCTCCCCTTGTTTACTGATGCATTGTGGTTATCCTGACCTCCGTCGCTTGGGGGGGAACATGTACAGAGGAGAGCAGAGGGGCCTAATTAGCATGTGTGCTATCAAGGGCGCCTCGTTAGCGGCGGAACGTTTAATTAGGCACTTTATCCAGGCGTTAGCGGTGCTTCATCATGCAGAGGTCCCTGCCACGGGTATGCTGCTTCATACGCTGGGAATTTCTCTCTGCGAGAGATCACGCTTTCTGCTGGTGGAATTATACCCGTCACTTACACTGACATTCTTGCACTTTGGCTGTCATTTGCACTGGACAAGACACAGACAGCTTCTTACACATTTAGGACTGGATTCAATCCATTTTTCTTTATTAATTTGGATTCAAAATAAATGCAAGAAAAACATTTTGTCGAAACGCACAGCATGGCAAATGTTAATTTTGTCGATCGCTAAATTCGCCAAACTAAGAGGGGGAAAAAAATACCATTAATTTCATCATCGAAATTAAGGACAAATGTTGATTGAATCCAGACCTTAGTCTGAAATACACTGACAGCCTGTGGTGTTTCTCAAGAAAAGCATGTTTCATTTTTATTTCTTCCACAAAATCTTTATCTAATCACTAGTTTGCTATTCTTTAAGGTAGCCTTATCTCCAGAAAACACCTTGCAGTCCTATTTTTTGTCTTTTTTTTATTTTTTATTTTTAAAAAATTGAAAGTTCACTCTGTATGTACTGTCAGTGTATCTTAAATCAACCATCTAATAAAGTTGGTTCAAAACTCCATGCGACTAATCCATAATGCCATGCTGGGAAATGGAAAGATAAGCATTTTTTGTTGTTCCTGAGAATTACATTTTTTTTTGGAGACGAGAGGTTTTTTTTGAGACACTGACAATTTTTAAGATTCCTGCAGAGTATGTCAGAGTATGTCATGCTCTTACCTGTGTTTGAGAGTGCAGGTCATCCTGTAATTCCTCTCTCAGAGCCTCTTTAAAGGCCAGGCATACTTTAAGGTCCATTCTTTATGCTCCACAGATACTCAACTCATAGCATTGCGGGTTCTTCGAACCTGCAGTTGAAGCCTGAATCCCTTTGTACACATCTTCTCACAAGCTCATTAAGGGGCGTGGCCAAGCACTATATTGTGACGATGGATGTTCTGTACTGTAATACAGAACCAAAAACTCCTGATTCCAACCAGAACCTCCTTTATTTGAGAAGCAGAGAGGGACAGAAGTATCACAGGATCTGAGTATCTGGTGAATCTAGAATCTGTGGTATTGATGTAATGTGCTGCACGCTTCTATGACATCATAAACATTCTTATATTGTGTTAATGTACTGTGCTGCACCCTTCTATGACATCATAAACATTCTTACATTCTGTTAATGTACTGTGCTGCACCCTTCTATGACATCATAAACATTCTTACATTCTGTTAATGTACTGTTAATGTAATGGAGCTGAATATCTGGTGTGTTTATAGACTCTGTGGTCTCTTGCTGCGTCTAAACAGCACAGAGACGGCTGAAGGACACTCAGGACTCACGGCCTCCCGGTGCCTGATTGTAATTCCACACAGCCTCACAGCGAGGAAGGCTCCATTCACACGCTGCTCTCTCTCGTCAAAACACGAGAGGCTGCTGATAGATTTCACGGGAGAATAAAAACGGTTTACACGGTTTGTTTTGATCATTTTGTTTGTAGCGCTGAAGTGGATTGGGTATTTATCTGTGTGTGTGTGTGTGTGTGTGTAGCTGTGTTTGTGTGCATGAATATGAATGTATGCGCATTTGTGTTTATGTGTGTCTGTCTCTCTTTGTGTGCATGTCCATACGTCTGCGTGCCCATTTGTGTTTCGGTGCATGTTTGTGTATTTGTGTATTTGTGTGTGTGTGTGTGTGTGTGTGTGTGTGTGTGTGTGTGTGTGTGTGTGTGTGTATGTGTGCCTGTGTGTGTGTATTTGTGCCTGTACATGTGTGTGTTTGTGCCTGTGTGTGTGTGTGTGTGTGTATATGTGTGCCTGTGTATTTGTGCCTGTGTGTGCCTGTGTTTGAGTATGTGTTTGTGCCTGTGTGTGTGTGTGTGTGTGTGTGTGTGTGTGTGTGTGTTTGAGTATGTGTGTTTGTTGGGGGGGGGGGTAGCATGAAAGAATCAATCTGTCAGTGTCGGCTTTGATCTTGCCCCACTCTGATCTTGGCTTTGCCATGTTTAACCTGTCTGATTAGGTGATGTCACCAGTCACCTTTGGTTGGGTGGGTGGGGGTAATGA
>CM056377.1:72624001-72626501 GCA_029718625.1 Synaphobranchus kaupii | reverse complement strand
ATAGCTCTGATCCTGAGAGATTATTACAGTGCTCTAGACCTGCTCTATAGCTCTGATCCTGAGAGAGATTATTACAGTGCTCTAGACCTGCTCTATAGCTCTGATCCTGAGAGAGATTATTACAGTGCTCTAGTCCTGCTCTATAGCTCTGATCATGAGAGAGATTATTACAGTGCTCTAGACCTGCTCTATAGCTCTGATCCTGAGAGAGATTATTACAGTGCTCTAGACCTGCTCTATAGCTCTGATCCTGAGAGAGATTATTACAGTGCTCTAGTCCTGCTCTATAGCTCTGATCCTGAGAGATTATTACAGTGCTCTAGACCTGCTCTATAGCTCTGATCCTGAGAGAGATTATTACAGTGCTCTAGACCTGCACTATAGCTCTGATCCTGAGAGAGATTATTACAGTGCTCTAGACCTGCTCTATAGCTCTGATCCTGAGAGAGATTATTACAGTGCTCTAGACCTGCTCTATAGCTCTGATCCTGAGAGAGATTATTACAGTGCTCTAGGCCTGCTCTATAGCTCTGATCCTGAGAGAGATTATTACAGTGCTATAGACCTGCTCTATAGCTCTGATCATGAGAGAGATTATTACAGTGCTCTAGACCTGCTCTATAGCTCTGATCCTGAGAGAGATTATTACAGTGCTCTAGACCTGCTCTATAGCTCTGATCCGGAGAGAGTTTATTACAGTGCTCTAGACCTGCTCTATAGCTCTGATCCTGAGAGAGATTATTACAGTGCTCTAGACCTGCTCTATAGCTCTGATCCTGAGAGAGTTTATTACAGTGCTATAGACCTGCTCTATAGCTCTGATCCTGAGAGAGATTATTACAGTGCTCTAGACCTGCTCTATAGCTCTGATCCTGAGAGAGATTATTACAGTGCTCTAGTCATGCTCTATAGCTCTGATCCTGAGAGAGTTTATTACAGTGCTCTAGACCTGCTCTACAGCTCTGATCCTGAGAGAGATTATTACAGTGCTCTAGACCTGCTCTATAGCTCTGATCCTGAGAGATTATTACAGTGCTCTAGTCCTGCTCTATAGCTCTGATCCTGAGAGATTATTACAGTGCTCTAGTCCTGCTCTATAGCTCTGATCTTGAGAGAGATTATTACAGTGCTCTAGACCTGCTCTATAGCTCTGATCCTGAGAGATTATTACAGTGCTCTAGTCCTGCTCTATAGCTCTGATCCTGAGAGAGATTATTACAGTGCTCTAGACCTGCTCTATAGCTCTGATCCTGAGAGAGATTATTACAGTGCTCTAGACCTGCTCTATAGCTCTGATCCTGAGAGAGATTATTACAGTGCTCTAGACCTGCACTATAGCTCTGATCCTGAGAGAGATTATTACAGTGCTCTAGTCCTGCTCTATAGCTCTGATCCTGAGAGAGATTATTACAGTGCTCTAGACCTGCTCTATAGCTCTGATCCTGAGAGAGATTATTACAGTGCTCTAGACCTGCTCTATAGCTCTGATCCTGAGAGAGATTATTACAGTGCTCTAGACCTGCTCTACAGCTCTGATCCGGAGAGAGATTATTACAGTGCTCTAGACCTGCTCTATAGCTCTGATCCTGAGAGATTATTACAGTGCTCTAGACCTGCTCTATAGCTCTGATCCTGAGAGAGATTATTACAGTGCTCTAGACCTGCACTATAGCTCTGATCCTGAGAGAGATTATTACAGTGCTCTAGACCTGCTCTATAGCTCTGATCCTGAGAGAGATTATCACAGTGCTCTAGACCTGCTCTATAGCTCTGATCCTGAGAGATATTATTACAGTGCTCTAGACCTGCACTATAGCTCTGATCCTGAGAGAGATTATTACAGTGCTCTAGACCTGCTCTATAGCTCTGATCCTGAGAGAGATTATTACAGTGCTCTAGACCTGCTCTATAGCTCTGATCCTGAGAGAGATTATTACAGTGCTATAGACCTGCTCTATAGCTCTGATCCTGAGAGAGATTATTACAGTGCTCTAGACCTGCTCTATAGCTCTGATCCTGAGAGAGATTATTACAGTGCTCTAGACCTGCTCTATAGCTCTGATCCTCAGAGAGAGTATCACAGTGCTCTAGACCTGCTCTATAGCTCTGATCCTGAGAGATATTATTACAGTGCTCTAGACCTGCACTATAGCTCTGATCCTGAGAGAGATTATTACAGTGCTCTAGACCTGCTCTATAGCTCTGATCCTGAGAGAGATTATTACAGTGCTCTAGACCTGCTCTATAGCTCTGATCCTGAGATTATTACAGTGCTCTAGTCCTGCTCTATAGCTCTGATCCTCAGAGATTATTACAGTGCTATAGACCTGCTCTATAGCTCTGATCCTGAGAGAGATTATTACAGTGCTCTAGACCTGCACTATAGCTCTGATCCTGAGAGAGATTATTACAGTGCTCTAGACCTGCTCTATAGCTCTGATCCTGAGAGAGATTATTACAGTGCTCTAGACCTGCTCTATAGCTCTGATCCTGAGAGATT